>CATIWM010098829.1:0-27287 GCA_949671775.1 Mallotus repandus | reverse complement strand
AGCAATGACGCAGCAAGGGCTGCTATTTATAATTTGATAAGGCTTATCAATTGCTAATAATAATCGAACTAGGCCAAAAAAAATAAAGTGACTTTGATAGATTTGACTTAATTGGTGTAAAATTATTCTAAAATTTTAATTATAATAAACTTTGAGAGATCATTATAATTTTGGCTTTTAATTTGTTTTGGATTTTAAAATATACAGTATTAGCGTTTTAAGCAATTCCGGTTGAGTATTTTTTTTTTTTTTTACCAATTCCGGTTGAGTATCTATTGATTTATTATATTTTAATTGATATAGTATCCTATATATTGTAAAATTATAATTGCACAATTGCTCAAATAATATAAAATTAAATGCAGTATCATTTTCATAAAAATAACCGTGTAGACTTTAAATTTAAAATTTATATAATTCTCACAAGTTATCATATAATATTATCATAAATTATTTATAATTAGTTGTATATCTGCGCGCTACCCGAACTACTAATTAATAAATTATTTATTTATATTCTAGTATATTTTATTAGTGAAAATTTTATATTATAGGATATATATAAATAATAAAATTTATATAAATTTAAAATTAGTATAATAATTTTTTTTGCATAAATAAATAGTATAATAAAATTTTATAAATAGTATAATAATTAGTATAGAAGTTTACTATGATGTTTAATGATGTTATATATAAAGTCTTAGAAATGAATACTAATATATAAGATTAGTTATAAATTTTATTTTTATTACCATAATTTTTTAGTTATAATAAGATTATTTTTTAAAATTATCATATTAGTATTAGAGTATATATACTAGTGTTTTAGTTGAAAAATAATACTAAATAATTATTATATTATTATACTTTTAATTTTTAAAATTTTTTTTTAAAAAATTTTGAATTTTAATGGAATGAAAAAATATTTGAGTGATTTAACATGAAAAAATATGTAGTATATAAATATCTTTAGAATTTGAGTAGTATTGAAATATGTATAATAATGTTTTAGTTACAAAATAATACTAAATAAATATGATAAATATTTTATTTTTAATAAAAAATTAGGATTTTTAATAATTTGGCACATTAGCTTTTAGAGTGAATATTCAAATATGAAGTTAAACACTTATCAAATTTTTAGTTTAATAATTTTAAGATTCAAAATTTAATATATATATATATATATATATAGGACAAAAGCATTTCATTATGCAGAAGCTTTGTAAAATTAAAATATACATATAATTTTATAAAAGCTTATGCATAATGAAATGCTTTTATCCTACCAATGGGTTAATAATATCTTTATGCCTTTCAAAAGCAGGCTTGATAATTATTGGCACCAAATTTGGAAGCACAGTGCTAACGACTTCGAAATATGTTGGTTTCTTTAGGGATGTTCAGATTTCCCGCGTCAAACAAATTCAGGATTAAATGCAATTTCACCACTTTTAGTTGGTCAAACGTCCATTTAATCACAAATGTGTATTTATATGCATCAGCAAAATCCACCGACCGATCAATGGTGGTGGGACAATTGAAAATCCCTACGCCACTCATATAATCATTTTAATTATTGTATTCCAACATCACGTATTTATATTCATTTTAATTATTAATTAAACTTTAGTAAATGATTATTAATTAAACTTTACTTATTAATTTTGTCATTAACTTTGAACGAATTATTAATTAAATTCTATTTTATAATAATTTTAATTTGTTCTTTCAACTTTAATGGCAAGCTTCTATTTAAAAATGAGAAATAAATTCTAATCTTTTTGTTTCGATATATTTTTAATGTTTACAAGATACAAATTTATACAAAATGTATATAAAACTAATTTTGGTTATTAATTTACATTAATTTAGGCTATCATCATGCATTTAGGAGTGAGCATGGTCCAATTTTGTTCTAAGAATGGAATTCTCCAAAATTGTTTCAAAACATCAGAAATTTAAAAATTAAGTCTTCGAAATTGTTCTAAATTTTCGGTTTAATTCAGTTCAGAGGTTAAAATTTTTGGTTCAATTCAGTTTGGAGATTAAAATTTTTAGTTTAATTCAGTTCGAAGATCGATTTTCTTTTTTGGATTAAAATTTTCAGTTCGGAGATCAATTCTTCTCCAAATTAAATTATCAGTTCAATTTGGTTTGAAGATTGGTTCTTCTCCAATTTAAAAAATAAATAAAGATATGATACAAATTTGAATTATTAAATTACGAACAATTTCATAATTTATCATAAAATTAAATAATTTTTATAGTTTTATTTATCATTATTTTTTTACTATAAAATTTTAGTAAAATTTTTATAAATCAAGCTAATATACCATAATATTATTATAATATTTATAAAAAAATTATATAAATAATATATATATATCATAAAATAATAATAATAACACCATAGCTATTAAAAAAATATTATATTACAATTTTATTATTGAAGGTGAATTTAAATTTTTCAACATAAATTATATTATAATAATCCAAAATGCTATTTACTAATTTAATATTTATTTTTTTGTGATTTAAAAAAATTTGATTGATAAGTGAAATTTTTATTTTTAAATAATTAAAATGACATTTATTTTAAATTACATGTTAAATTAGCAAGTTAAATATTAATAAATTAAACATAATTATTGAAAAGATCTTTATAATATATATGTATAATAACTGTAATTCTATTAAATTATTAGTTCTAGTTTCAGTTATTCACTACACTTGCAATTATCACAACTTTTAGCATGTAAATCAAGTGATTTTGGCTCTGATACCATTTGAAGGGATTGATTACATGCACCGGATTATGAGCAGAAGCGTGGTGTGAACACGAATCTGGTTAGGGTCAATTTCAAAAATTTTTCCTAGCATATAACCCTTGCATGAATGCAAGAATCCCAACCAAAACAAGATCACATCACATAAAATTACACAACTAAAATGCACGCAAAGTGGACAACATTTAACAAGGCACAAACAACAAAAATATATAGCATGTCAAGAGACCTAGATCTAAGAGATTAGTAATTCTTATAAACTCCAAGTGTCAGTAGCACGCTCAACAAGCTTTAGGTTGTGGCTCGTGGGAATCTATAAGGTCCTAGCTACCCAAATGTGAAGCCTTTAGCTCAAAACATACATGAAGTACTAGAATGACTTTAAACCTTTGATGGATCTGTACCTACAAGCTCCTCCTTTGGTGGCCCCAAAACTTGCTAGAGCTCTTTCCTCGACTTGAATGTTGTAGGACTTGTTGCCTTCAATGGATGGATGAATGTTGCCTTCAACTTGTACAACTCTTGCAAAATGGATGATGACAATGGGCTATTTATACAAATACAACTCTTGTATTTCACTCACACACTCATAACACTTAGAAAGAAAGATGAAGAAGAAGACTCAACTCTTGAGCACTCACTCTTGTTTTCTCTCTTGGTGTTTGAATGTCTCTCTTGGAAGTGGTAAGTTGTCTAATGTTCAAGTGTAGAGAATATCCACTAACTTAGTGTATATTTGAGAGACTAATTTGCACGTGTAAAGATCCTCCACTAACTCAAGCTTGAGTGTATGGTAAGCCATCTAATGCATGTAGAGATTATCCACTTACTTTTCACTTTGAATGTAAAATAAATAACCTCATGCATGTAGAGATTGTCCACTAACCAAAGGTGCATGCATATAACACCTTTCCATGGTGTCACTCATGCAATCACATTGCATGGAAAGCACATGCTTAGGTGGCCACCATGCAAGCATGAACATCATATGCTTTTACTTATATGGCACCTCTTTCAATAAGTGGACTTTAACTTATTGGGTTTATTTAACTGTTAAATGAGCCAATCTCTACAACATCCACTAATTAGACTTATGAGCTTTATCTAATACCTAAATAAGGCCCATTACACTAATACACTTAATTATCCAAGTCCATGCATCATCCATCAAGCTATATGTATATGGCCCATATCTAAACTTTTATTGGTGGCAAATATTTATTTGGTCCTTAAACGTAATATCATATATTAAATTAAGTCCAAATTAATATTTAATCAAATGATTAAGGGTCCTAACCTTTAAATTAGATTTCAGGATATGCTAGATCCCCGCACATACGAAAATTCAATTCAATTAATTTAATTAATTAAAAGCTTTAATTAATAATCAAATTAATAATTATTATTATCGATGCAACTCTTTTATGTGTGACTTATTAGGTTCAAGTCCAAATGGCAATGGAAAATAATATTAACTCTTAATATTATAGGAAACACTTTCCAAGCTAAATGTGAAAATCTCAGTTAATCACATTTAGTTCCCATAAATAGTGAGTGACTCCCAGCATAGATGTCATGACTACCCATTGGAAATTAATGCTATCCATAGATTCACAATAATTACCATGCACTCAGTGTCCCTTCATTTCAAAATGAATCGTACTAAAAACTCTTTCTAGCACCGAAACTATTTTCATATAGGTCAAGTTTGACTTGGCCATGTACTTATTCATCGAGAACAACTATCGATATTACGTACCGATTAAGGAAAATAGATAGAGGTGATAGTCTATGGATTAATATTACCCATTTATTAATCCTACGACTATGAACATTTCATCATAGCATATGTACTAAACAAACTTGATACTCATATTATCAACACTTGATAATAAACTCATTTAACATAATACTAATGGGTAAATACTCAAATAAATAAATACTTTATTTAAAAGAATATTTTATTGCCAAAGGAATAAAAGTACAATGCCATTTATATTACAAGAATGACACTACGGTACATCTATATGAATAATGGTACAATTTGGAGTGATTTGCGATGGATATTGGTTTGGAGAATTCAAATTCTCTAGACCCATCTTAATAAAAAAATTTGGGATAGTTGGATTCAAAGAAAGTCAAATGGTCAACTGGGATTTTCCATTATGAACATTTTATTCAATTTTTTTGGATAGTTTGGGTTCTTTAAGGCCCATGCTCATCCCTATATGCACTAATTGAGACCAACATTTATGCTTTGACTTTTCTTACTCAAATCCTATTAATTGCTCACTTCAACACTCCCCTCAAGTTGGTGCATAAATATCGCTAATGCCCAACTTACCCAGTGAGTTATAGAGTACTCGGCTTGAGACAACTTTTATGAGTACATCAGCTGACTAAGCTTAAGACTTAGCATAAGGAATTCAAATTATTCTACCTTCAAGTTTCTCTTTGATAAAGTGTCGATCTCTTTAATAAGGATTATGAGCAATCTCTATAGCTGCCTTATTATCACAACATAAGTTCATTTCAATCTTAAGGGGATAACTAATCTCGCTTAATAACCTGCTTAGCTAAAGAAGCTCATAAAGCCCTTTTGATATGCCTCTGAACTCGGCTTCCACACTTGATAATGTAATTACCTTTTGCTTCATATTTCTCCAAGTCACCAGATTACCTCCTATAGAGGTGAAGTAACCAGACGCCAACTTCCTGTCCCAACTACTTCTGCCTAGTCGAGGGAAGTATATCCATTGATACTCAGATGGCCATACTTTTTGAACATGAGACCCTTACCTGGAGATGATTTCAAGTATTGTAAAATTTAAAATACTATCCTTATGTGACCTTCACCTAGATCATATATGAATTGGCTTACAAGGCTTACTGCATACACAATATCCAATCTAATATAGGATAAGTAGATTAACTTACCTACTAGCCATTGATACCTTTCTCTGTTTATCGATGTTTAGTTCTCATGGATTATTAGTCCACAATTCTGAGCTATAGGGGTATCTGTTGGCTTATAATCGAGCATTATGATTTCTACAAGTAGGTCAAGTATATATTTCATCCTCTATGGTAGAAATATACCTTTTTTTGACCAAGCTACTTCAATACCCAAGAAGCATTTTAATCCACCAAGATTCTTCATTTCAAATTCATTTGTCAAGTGTTTTTGCAAATTCAAAATTTCCTTGTCATCATCCTCTTTAATTATTATATCACCAACATAAATAATTAGGGTTGTTATCTTTATATCTTGGTGTTTTATAAATAGGGAGTGGTCTAATTTTTTGAACCTATGCTTTCTTATTATCGAGCTAAAAAGACCAAACCGTGCTCTTAGAGATTGTTTTAAACCGTATAATGCCTTTGTAATTTATAAACTCCTTTAATTTGTGATGAGATCGTAAAGCTTGTTGGAATATCCATGTATACCTCTTCCTTAAGGTCTCTATGTAGAAATGCATTCTTTTACATTAAAGTGATATAAAGGCCAGTCTAGATTTACTACAAGAGATAACAAAACTCTTACTGCATTTAGCTTTGCCATTAGAGAGAATGTCTTTTGGTAGTCAATACCATAGGTCTAAGTATACCCCTTTGCTATGAGTCTTGCTTTGTATCTTCTTATTGATCTGTCTATATTGTGTTTAATGGAGAATGCTCACCTGCTTCCCATAATTTTCTTTTCTTTTAGTAATGGAACAAAAGTCAAAGTCCCATTCTTTTGTAGGGCTGTCATCTTCTTATCTATTTCTTGGGTCCATTTAGGGTCGTTCAATGCTTCTTGCATGGTACGGGGAACATGCTCGGCATACAACTTATGCATAAAAGTTTTCAAAGGCTTTAAGAGTCTTTAAGTGGATACATAATGGGAAATAGGGTATTTTCTCACATTTTCTTCATGGTTAGGTGAGTATTGAGTTGATGGCTTTCCTTAGTTATATGTTTGAAAAGCAATTTATGGCTTATAGAACTATATGAAGAACTTAAAAGAGAAGGGCTTAGATTTCATACCTTATGAATATTCTCAAGAGATCAATTACTTTGTACTGTGTCGGGGGTAGTTTCTTCATGTTCGTGCTTGGTATTATCTTTTGAGTTCTCCTTTTTTGGCCTTACATTTTCTTATAAGTTTCCTTTTAAACTATGCTCAGGATATTCAGGATGCTTGGTAGTCTCAAAGGTGGACTTATAATGCTCAGAAGTCTCATAATCTTTTGAGTTCCTAGCATTTGCGTGGTATTTTGCTTGGCGTTGTTCTCCTTTCCATTTAAGTTTCCATATGCTTCCTTATACCCCTAGCTCATCCAATTTTCATATACCTAATTTTTCTATTCATTCAAAGACTTCCCCTGAAGAGAAGAATGAGTATATATCTGATTCGAGGAAAATCACATCTATAGAAGTGTACAAACATTGAGTATCCGAGTTGTAGCATCAATATCCTTTCTCATGAGCTTTATATCCTTTCTTATGAGCTTTATATCCTAAGAAAACATAGCATACTATATAAGGATCAAGTTTTGACTGCTTATTTTTATGAAGATGAACATATACTACTGAGCCAAATACTTGGGGTAGCAGTATAAGAATAAAAGGCTAGTATACATGGTGACTAAAAGTTTGAAGTAGAGTTACAAAGTCCAAGGCACGAGAGGGCATTTGATTCAGTAGGTAAACTATAATACATATAGCATCTATCTAGTATCTCTAAGGTGCATGAGCTTTAATTAGGAGTGCTTTGGCTATCTTAAATATCTGCCTATTATTTTGCTCAATAATTCCATTCTATTGTGGTGTTTGAGAACTTATAGTCTCATGATACAAACCATGGTTCTGAAAGTATTATTGGAACTCATAATTGACATACTCTCCTCCATTATCTAATCGAAGGATTTAAAGTCAAGCCCTTGTATCTTTACCATATTATAAAAGGATATAAAGATACTGAACACTTCATGCTTATGCTTCATCAAATAAAGCCAAGTCATACGTGTATAATCATTGGTTACAAATCATTTAACACTAGAATTATCTGAAATGGGAGCTAATTCCTATACATCATAATGAATCAAAGTAAATGGGGTGTCATTTTTATTTGAATTTATAGGAAAAGACACAAAATGACTTTTTGCTTGAATGCAAGCTTGACATCCAAACCTAGACTCATTTGACTTTGAGAACATACTCATAAACATATGCTTCATGCAACCAAATAATAGGTGTCCTAATTATTGATGCCATAGCCAAATTTGTTGGTCCTTGTTGCTCATTTGATGCGCAATGTTTACTTTACTAGGGTTGAAGTCATCCATATAGTACAACTCCCCCTATAGTACTATAACCAATTATCTCCTTCATGAGAATATCCTGAAACAAACAAAAAATTAGGTTACATTAGTGCATAAAAGTTTAATTCCTTAATAGCTTGGCTTACAGATAATAATTTATTTGAAAGAGATGAACTATTAAGGTATTCAATAAGAAGAATGAAGGGAAGAGTGCCACTTTTCCTTCTCTTGTAACTGAGTATGTCATGCCATTGGCATCGACAGTACATGTTCATTTTGATTGATCAAATTCCTCTAAGGCTTTCAAATCAAATGTCATATGGTTAATTGCCCCCAAATCAATAATCTAACTAGTCGAACTTCTTAATATAGAGCAACATAAACCACAACCATTATTACTTAGACCATTAAGAGACTTAGTTGCATTTTTAATTAGATGATCTTTGCTTATCTCAAGTGTCCAAGGTTTAGTGCTAGTGAATGCTGTCAGTTGGTGCTTCCACTTGTATCACCTTCCCATTTCTTCTTTTCCTTCAGCTTATGCCACCACTCAGGATACCCGGGCAATTTAAAATAAGTTTCTCGAGTATGTTTGGTATTTGCACATTGAGTACATCCTCCTTCCTCAATTTGTCCTTTCCCTTTCTTTATACTATTCGCGGATGATTAACAAGGTTTAAATATCTATAAACCAGGTTAAAATCATTGTAACACTGGATATAGTTTCAGTGCTACCTCATATAATAGCTTGTTGAATATCTTCTTTTTAGACATGTGCATAGGCCTGCTTGATCAAGAGAAACAGTCGTAATTATGGTACATCACTCTTAACCTTGTCTAATTTGTCATCTAACCTATCTAAGAAGGTATAGATTATATCTTCCTGTATGTTAGCATTAAAAATTTGTATATCTTTACCACACTTCATTGGGTTTGATTGTCTAAAATCACTCTCCATCCACAATCATTGGAGATTTTTATAATATGACTCGATGGATCCTCCAGCCTACTTCATCTCAGCTACTCGTCTTTTTAGCTCATACACTTGTGAGGTGTTTGATTCATAAAAGAAGGTTATGGAAATGAATCTTATACCTGTTTAGCTTTATTGTATCAGATGAGATTTTTAATCAGTGATAGGTTCATAGAGTTTATTAGTTATCCCTTTACAATAACATTCTCTGGTCTCCACTTTTCTAAAGGTTAGATCTATTGGCTTAGGTTGTGAAATGTCTTTAGTAATATATATGACCTTGTCTTTGCCTGCTGTGTACATCTCCATTACTTGAGATCATAGGGCATAATTTGTTTTGTCTAGTCTAATGCCAATTTGAGTATTGAAGGCTTCATGGCTTGTGATTGAAGTTTGAGTCAGGTTTTGTACTGATGCTTGATGCATCTTGTTTAATAATTCATCTAAGATGGTAGTAGTGGATTTTCCACCAGATGCCATTAGGTTAGTCGGTTCTACCATATTTTCTTTTTTTTTATTCCTTAGGATTACCACTCTAATACCATGACAACAAGCTCTAATTGAGGAATATGAAACAAATTCTATTCTTTTTATTTCTTTATTTTTTAAATGTTTACAGGATACAAGTTTATACAGAATGTACATAAGACTATTTTTAGTTATTAATGTACATTAATCTAGGCTATCATCATGCACTAATTGAGACTAACATTTATGCTTTGACTTTTCTCACTCAAATCTCACTAATTGCTCACTTCAACAAACTTTATGAGCTATGTCAATTATATTCAATTTTATTTTAATAATCTAATTATATTTTTTTAAAAATTCCTTTTAGATTCATGTAAAAATAAATCTAACACCTAAAATTTTTATCCTTTTTTTCTTATCATTCTTGAAATAAATTTAAAAACTAATTTCTAAATATTTTTGAATTCTTAACTTTTTATTCAAAAATTTTAATTTTTAATTATTAAAATACAGTTCTCAACTTTCAAGTATGTTATTTAAGAAATTTCAAATAGAAATTAAACAAAATAAAGTATAAAAATAGAGAAAAAAGATAGAATTTTGAGGTACTAGAAAGATTAATTAGTAATATAGAAGATATTTAATTTTTCTAAAAAATTATGAAGACGTAAATTTTTTTTAAAGATTTTATTATTATTTATAATAATAGTTAAAAATGCTCACTTTATATTTTTATTTTTATTGATATTAATATATACAATGAATGGACTTACAACTAGTGAGTTTTTTTTTTTTTTTTTTTTTCTTATTGTTTTCATTGATTATACATAAATGTTAAAATTTTATGTAAAAATTTAGAAATTAATTTTTGAGTGTACTTCGAGAATGGTACAATTAAAATTTGAGAATTTTATTTTTCTTTAAAAAAAATTTCTTCTAGATAAAAAAGGAAAATTTTGAATAAGTGTCTAATTTATTTTATAGGGATATACAAGTAATTTTAAAAAATATAATTAGATCATTAAAATAAAATTAGATAGAATTGATACAATTTGTAAAGTTAAAAGAGTAAACTGAAACGATTCAAAAATAAAATACGAATTGACTCTAAATTCATAATAGACTTGATTATTTTTTCTATTTAAAAAATTCTGGACATGTGACATTTGAATGACTATTATGTATCATTTTTATGTCATAGAGTAAATATTAATAGCTACGGTAAAAAATGTAAAAATAGTTAAAAAATAAATAATTTTTTTATATTGGTAATGATTTTTTTAAAAAAATAATATTATTAATATGAGTATAACTGTAATCACCCATTTTTAAACTAGGTATATATAATTTAAAAATTTTAAATAGTATATATATATATATATATATATATATATATATTGCAAATATGGATGCATAGTTTTAAATAAATGGATAATAAGTAATGATCATAAAAGATCATTCTCACAAGTAGGTGTTATTTGGAGAAAATTCAACAAATTTGATGAAAAATATGTTTATTTTAGTCCATGAGATTTTAAGTTTGAATCTTCAAAATTACTTTGTTTCCTTTAAAAAAAATTCAAATTCGATTAACCATATCAAACAAATCAAATACTGAAACCTACCTCTGATTAATAAATATAGTCAGTTTGATTTTCAAAGGTTAAAAAATTCAATTAATTCCAAAAATTTAACCGATTGAATGTTCATACCTATTTTAAACTGCTAAAATAAGTATTAGTATTTATTAATAAACCACTTTGAGTTGGGCAATTTGAAAATATATCAAAAGGGGTTGTACACTTTAATTCTGTTTTTTAAAAAATTCTCCTGGTTCTAATAACAATAATAATAATAAAATGTGCAATTTTTTTTTATATTAATAGCCTGCTTTCTAGTACCTTCCCCAAATTTAGACCTAGATGTATGATAAGCCGATGGCTAAACACAATTAAAAGAACACCAAAGGAGAATAATCAAACAAAGAATCATAATCAACTTTGTCATTAGCGTTAAAGTATATATATATATTTTGACCAAATTAGCGTTAAAGTATATGTAGTGTATATAAGAATAGTGAATGGATCTATACCACTTTGAAAAGTAGACAAGTGGACTTGTCGGTTTCTGCTTTGAAGCCGTGTAAAGCAAACCGTTTATTGAGAGAATAAAAATTGAGGTGAAATAATGCTCTACTACTTGCCTCCTTTTTCCCAAAATAATGTCAACCATACATATACTTGCCTCCAATTATGTCTTATTATGCATAATAATGTCTTAACATATTCGTAAACTTTTAAGTTTGTTACATACTTTTAAAGTTATTTTCTCAATTTATAAATTAATTATTTAATATTTTAATTTATTAAAACTATAAACTATAAATATTTTTATTTAATTTTATTATTTCAAAAATTTTATTTTGATTATAAAAATATTTTTAAATGTTTTATACAATGTTAAAAAGTGTTACTATAATTTTTATTTTTAATAAATTAAAATATTTAAATAAATAAACAGATAAAAATATATTTTTATGAATTTTGAAAGATCAATTATATATACACACACCCCAAATACCGCTCAGGCATCGACCCAGGAAGAAGCAATTCTATACTTATTAAGACAACTTTCTTTCGTAATACTCTACTCTCAGGGGAAGTCGAATCTCCGCTGCCTCCTTAAAAGAGAGATATCCTGAACTACTAGACGATGGGAGTGCATTTGCTCGACTGCCAGCATACTATATTCATAGTTTGAACAATTTTTTAAAATTGTCAATATAACAAGATGATATGACTAAATTCGAAGAATCTTTCCACCTTTCTAATTTAGCAAATAATAAATTAATTTAACAAATAATAAATTAGGAAAGAGGGATAGACACATACACACCATATTGCCGATAAGATTTGAGGGTCATAATAAAAATGCAATGAAATATAAAGCAATTTCATAGAACTTTTGATTAGGATCCTTATGAAGGCAAGTATAGATTATATGTTCTGTTACTTAAAAAATGTAAATACAGAGTTTGGATAATTGTACCTTCTATTATTTGAAAATATAATTTAATAAAATAATTATAAATTATGATGTGATACAATTTTTGTAGTGGATGGTTATAAAATTTGGAAGTTTCAGATTTACAGAAAGTTTTGCTCTCAATACTCTCAATAATTTAAACTTTGCTCCATTTATAGAGACTTCAAGGTGTTTTTTCATAATCTTCTTCAAGATTTCTCTGAGTTTAAGTTACTAAGATTATAAAGAGCAAAACTTTTTGTAGATCTTAAACTTTTAAACTTTGTAACCATCCACTACAGAAATTGTATCTCATTATAATTTACAATTATTTTGTAAATTATATTTTTAAACAAAAGAAGGTAAAATTTTTCAAACTCTGTATTTATAATTGTTTTAAGTAAGCAAACATATGCTCTTTGCTTACCTTCATAAGGATCCTGAACATCTAAAGTTTTTGTGAAATTACTTTATATTTCTTTGCATTAAAACAATGATGTTTAGATCCTGTCGGCAATCTAGTATAAGAGCCTGGGGGTTGTATGTGTTCATAAACAATGTGTTTTTAATTAGAGAAGATAAACAATACAACCAAAGAGTGAACAGTTGGCGCAAGTACAGTTATAACTGTGATTTTATTATTAAAGGCATTTCACCATTTGACTTTGAATCTCATGATTAGAATACACTAACCATCCTACATATTGTTATGGTGAAAATATCATATACATACCCAAGGAAGGAAGAATTTTGAATAAAAAATGAGAAAGGGATGAAATCTTTTCTCAACTTTATAGGTTCGATATTGGATTTGAATAGTTCATAATATGATTTAATTTTAAGGATTAGAGTTTAAGGAACATTCTAAAAAATGTTCCACCATTGAATGAAACAAAAAGGTAATTTGCAAGTTTAAGAATTTTTATTGAAGTAGAATAGCCAATAGTGACTCTTCCAATCATTTTTGATGAAAAAGAAATTATACCAAACCTACTGTTAGTCCCAATAGTTAAAGTATTGGCAATGGCTAGTTCTAGTAAGGAAATGTTTTAAAGCATTCAAATCTTTATCCCATTCTACGGGATGAATAATCTTCAAAACGATGCAAGTTGAATAAGCAGGGTCTACATGACTAGATTTCTTTTTGAAATGTTTGAATTTGGCAGAGTGAGTGACTTCCAAAATTAATTGGTAAAAAATCTATGGTTTTGATTTATCCACTATTTAAAATACAATCCTTTAAAAAAAATCATAAAATGGAAATACTGTCCTTTTGACATAAAAGTCTTCCTCCATATTCATGATGCTTTGAAAATGAAAAATTTTCAAATATTGAGTACTAGCTTTCAAAAACTACTTTTTATCAGATAAAATAATTTGTGAGCAAGTGAGATTTGAAATACTTTGAGATTAGTTTTTTAATAAAGGAAATCTTTATCTTAGACTTGAAATGGGTTAAAAAAAACCTTACCTTTGTTATCTTTTAAGGATGATATTGTCAATGAGGAGGCTTGGGAAGCCTTTTACAGATTTTGGAGAGCCAAAATTACCTTTGACAATTGGATAAGTTGTTTAACCCAAGCTTGAATTTAGGTCTCTTTTTAGGCCTCGTTATTTTCTTCTTAAGAACAATATCCATCCAAGAATTGATTGGTTGGGTCGAAGAAAGTTTTGGAGTTTTTTGTATTTGGCTGTAGACTTTTGGATTTATGATCGAAGGGGCCTTGCCCTTATCTTTGAATTTTTTGAGCATTAGGATCTATTTTAGAGAAATTCTTAAGTGAGAAAATCGAAGATGAAATTTATATCTCCTTTAATATATTTAATATCAAAGTCAAATATAGAGAGGTTAGCTTGCCATATGGTAAAAATATAATTTTAAGCAATATTTTGAACATTTTTTTTTTTTAAAACTTCTTTTGCAAATATATATTCAATTCTTAAAAGAAATTTTTAGTTCAAAAGATGACTTTGAAATTTTGTAATGCACATAACAATTGAAAGAATTTCTTTCTTTATGGTAGAATGATTCTTTTAACAATTATTCCAATATTGAGATATATATTGGACTATGCATTATCGTCAATTTTGAATCTGTTTGACGATTCCTCCATATCCTATTTCTAAAGCATTAGTTTCTACAATTTTTAGAGCTAATAAATCAGCCATTTGCAGACATTGTATCTCAAGGACTTGTTTGTTGATTTTTTAGACTACCTCAGTGTGGTGATTTGACCATGGTACAAGATTCTTCTTCAACCTATCATGTAGGAGCTTTACTAGATGATTGATGTATGGACAAAAATCTAAAACATAATTTTAACTTTCTAGAAATCTTTACAATTGGGCTTTATCTTAAATCTAATCTTAAAATTTGGATGCAAATGCGAGAGATTTCTTAATGAGTGTTATGGTTTCTTGAGTGATGTAATGATCCAAAAATCGAACACGATTTTTAAAAAATAGGTTTTTAAATTGGAGACTATTAAACTATTTTTCTTGATGGCATGAAAAATGATTTGTAAATATTTGAAATGATGTTCAATAAAATTTGAAAAGATGATGACATTATCTATGTAGACAATGCAAAAATTTGACTAAGGATTAAAAATATCTTTCATAATTCTTTTGAAATTATGATGGAGCATTTTTCAAGCCACAAGACATATTGTTCTATTCATATTGCCCAAAAGGAATTGTAAAAACTATTTTATAATGAACTTTTGGGTAAATTTGAATTTGCCAAAATTATGACTTCATGCCAAATTTTGAAAATATGAAAGCAGAAAGTTTTCGAAGCAAATCCATCTTATTTGGAATTGGATATTGAATCCATTTTAAAGTCTTGTTTAAAGGTTTGTAGTTGATCATAAGTCTAAGCGTTCCTCTTTCTATTTCAC
This sequence comes from Mallotus repandus, assembly GCA_949671775.1. Classification (NCBI taxonomy): domain Eukaryota; kingdom Viridiplantae; phylum Streptophyta; class Magnoliopsida; order Malpighiales; family Euphorbiaceae; genus Mallotus; species Mallotus repandus. The sequence goes on along the minus strand of CATIWM010098829.1, from coordinate 11,821 downwards.
TGTTCTTATTAATGTAGAAAATTATACAAGACGAGGGTGATTTAGGCTTAGAAATTAACCCCTTAGACTATAAATCATGAATTTCTTCCTATAGTGTTTCTCTAGTGCTTCATTCATTTCGATTGGTCTAGCTTTGGTTGAAATTTGACATTCATCAAAAAATACTTTTCATAAGACAGGTCAACTATATGTTGTTTCCTACTCCAAAAAAGCATTTGGAAAATCAAAACAAATCTCCTTTTCATTTTGATTTTGAAAATTACCAATTTTTCTTTAATTAAATTGGTTTGAAGTTGTTTTAAAATCCTTTAAAATTCACATCTTGTTGTAAATGCATAAGATGTGTTTATTTTCCTTTTATCAAAGCATTTATTCTATAATTATGTATAGAGTGAGCTTTAATCAAGTTCAAATTCCTTTGCTTTGGTTTTTCAAACCACGCTTGTCCATATAGGCCCTTTTCTTTTCAAAAGTAAGAGTATGAAGACAAGTAACCATGGGATAATCAAAGCCACAATTTTTTGCCAATTAATTTTTGAGGTCACTGGCTCTATTAAACTCAAACATTTCAAAAAGGAATCTAGTCATGTAGAATTTGCTTATTCAACTTGTACCATTTTAAAGATTATTCTTCCCACATAATAGGGTAAATATTTGAATGTTTTGAAACCTTTCCATATTGACCTTCATACTAAAATTAGCCATTGCCATACTTTAAGATTTTGCAGGTTAAACTCTAGACTCCACGAGTTACAACTAAAAGATGAAATTCTAGATAAGATTTTAGCCTTTTTTGTAGAATACTAAAAGTCAGAATTTTCAAAATCTTCAGAAGATTAGCGACCACTTCAAGTAGATAAATTAGCCACCTCATCTAGTTCAAACCTAAAATCTAGTGACGATTTTAAAAATCCTTCCAAACAGATCAACATGCTTACTAAAGATCAAGAAGTAATTCAAGAAGCAGTAAAGCATGTTAATGATCCCCAATTTCAAAGAAAGTGTCTGGATAAACTCCTTAAGTCATTATGAGAAAAACTTTTAGGAACTCATTCAGTCTTACCTTCTATTAATAAGAATACCCTCTAATTAGGGGTTTGATTTTTACTTGAACAAGGCCTATATGGATGTATTTGTAGGATTTCAACCTGTTTTTTTTAAGATATTTTAAAGAAAGAAGATGAATTTTTCCAAAGGTTTTGAAATATGAATGTCATTTTGCTTAGTTTTGATTGTAAAATCTATTTTAAGAAAAGAGAGTTTGGAAGATTTATAAATCTATTTTTTTTTATTCTTAGAAATTTTTAGTCATCAATTTGTTTGGAAGAAACTTTAATAGTGATGTCCTTGCTATTGATCACTCTCTTGGATTCTAAATTCATTTTTGAAAATAAAAACATAAAACCTTTGAAAACAAAAGTATGACCACCAGAATAACTATCTTGAAAACCAATGCAAATGGAATTTATGACTGTACCTCTTCAATTGTTCACTCTTTGGTTTTATTGTTTATCTTCTCTAATGCAAAACACATTGTTTATGCCAAAAAACACAATCCCTATGTTCTAAAACTAAATTGCTAATAGGATTTGAGGGTCACAATTTTAATGCAAAGAAAAATGCAATGAAATATAAATTATTTTCACAGAACTTTTGATGTGCAAGAAATGTAAATGTTTGAAAAATTGTACCTTTCATTATTTGAAAATATATTATACAAAATAATTGTAAATTATAATGAAATACAGTTTCTGTAGTGGACAATTATAAACTTTGAAAGTTTAAGATTTACATAAAATTCTGCACTCAGTACTTTCAGATATATATATATATATATATATAGATGAGTAGGGATCCACTTATACATGTGTAAATTTAATATATTTTACACAAAAGCTCAACCATCAATTTTAATATATCTAATGGTTAAAATATCTAGTTACTTTTATCAAACATTTCCAAATTAAAAACTTATATTTTTTCTTTCATTAATTAGTTGTTTCCTATTTTAAACATTTTCTGCAAGAATATGTGAAATTGAGACATTATGATTGTCTATAATACCAAAATTGAGACAAATCATAATAAGAAAAAATATGGGAAACAAAATTATGTTAAATAAACAATAAAAAAACAATTAACGAGATATTTTGCTTAACACTAATAAGTTTTACATATGTATCATAGGGCCTACACATTTTATTGGAAAACTTTAAGTTAAATTGAATCCATAATAGATTATATTGATTAAAAATTTATTATATGTGAATATAAATATATATCATAGATTTAATTTAAATAATGATGAAGTCATAACATAACATTAGTAAAAGGTAAAAATTATAATTATAATTGTGTAAAATTTAATTTTTAATAGGATTAAAATGTAAATCTTTTTTCCTGAAATTTTTTAAATATTACTCAAAGGTTGCCCTGCCTTTGAATCTACATAAAATTAGTAAAGACAAAAATTAATAACTATGTTTAAATGTATTTAAAAATTAAAAAACATTATAGTACACATATAAATAAAGCATAAAGTTCAAATATTTTTAAAAATAATAAAATATAATTGAGAAGTGTTTTAATAGAAGTAGTTTAAAATGAAAAAATATTACAAAAAATTATTTAGTTTTATCTCATCTATTATATTTATTTTTATTAAAAAATGTGCTAAGTATTTTTAAAACAAACTGAACATATAAAAAATAATAATATAAAACAGATATTTACTTTTCGAAATTCCAATTTTACTATGTGGATGCAAAAAAGGATTTTGCATATTTTTAGCATATCAAATACAATTTTTGCTTCACTCAAAATATTGCCTCAGATATACACACTTGGTACTGCAACGAAAAGGAAATATAGATTAGCATAGTTCAATCATTTTTTTTTAAAAGAGCATAGTTCAATAGTTAATTACTCTTGAATTCTTTAATAGCATTTAGAACATAAATGATTTGGGAAGTGTAAGTTTATTACGTTTCACAATTCCATTACTATTGATTAGGAATTTTCGTATTATAGACAATCAAAAATTCAAAATGTTTAATATAGAAAAAAACTAATTAATGAAAAAAAATATATAGATTTTTAATAAGAAAATGTTTAATAAAAATAATTAAATATTTTAACTATTAGATGTATTAAAATTAATGGTTGAAATTTTATGTAAAATATATTAATTTTACACATATATAAATAGATTTTTAATATATATATATATAATTTACAAAAAGCTGAAAGGACTCGAATTTAATATATTGTTTGAATTAATTTATGCACGTACTACTATATTCTTTTATTAATTAGATTGGATCGGTCAACTACTTATATATGGTGGGTAAGCTTACTACTACTACTACTATTATTATTATTTAGAAAAGCAATGATCATGACTTTTTCTGAGTGTGGTATAAATTTATTCAAAATTTTAATAAATCAATTCAGAAGGGTCCTTATTTCTATCTAATTGTCTTGTTGAGTTTAAGACTTTAATTTTAGAGCTCAGAAAGAAAATACAGATTTTGGAGCACTCTGGTTAGTTTGTAGATTAAGAAATGGTACGTCAAACCATATGTACTTGTAATAATAAAATGAAAAAAATTTGGGATCATATGCTTACATGATGATTGATGATTGGGTTGGTTGGTTAAGTCAGGTATCATTTGACAAAGATTTATAAATGTTTATTTGATATTTGACCAGCTTATTACGTTTGATTCAATTTTAATAAAAAAATTATTTTATTTTTAAATAATTTAAATAAAATTATTTTTTAAATAATTTAAGTAACCCGCACTTTATTGTGAGACAGTAAAAAAAAATTAGTAAATGAAAATTTAAGTTCATTTACTGAACTTAAATTTATAATGTGTACATATACAAATTTAGTACTGGTTAGCAAATTAATTGGATAAATTGTAAAATAGCAAAAAAAAAAAAATACAAATATAGAAAAATCAACAACAGACGCATTCAATTTATATGAAAAAGAACTTAAAAGATGAAACCCTTCAATAATATCGGGAGAATTAAGCCGGATAAAATAAAGTTTATGTTCCTGAACGTATGCATAGTTAAATTTGATAATAATTAAAATATTAATCACCTCATGTAAAATAACACTATAATAAATTAATTAATAAGAATAATATTTTTTTTTCATGTATGCAAGTAGTTCAAGGAGAAAATTTTGAATTCAAACAATGCAAAATAATGCAAAATAAGCACTTTAAAAATAAAAAAATGTCAGTTTTCTTTAGTTTCAGAATCATCAAATTTGTAAATTAAAAATTAAAAATAATAAAAAAATTTTAAAAATACCGTTGTCTACCAAAGAGAATAAATTGTTGATTTTTTAAGATTCTATTAACATATCATCCTTATAAATTCATAATGCAATCCAAATAATAAATAACAACTAATTAAAAATTCAAAGAATGAACAAAAAAATCAAAATTTCTTTATCCCTCTTCAAATGAAAGGTGGTGGGTTTGAGGGAAATGAACTCTTTTATTTTCACAGGAAAAAATTTTCATTTAATGTGAGAAAGCGGAGAACCTCTTAAAATTTAGCTTTTAGAGATGATTTTTAGTTATAAAAACTGAGCTGATGGGGTTGTTACAATAGGTTTATTGTAGATTAGGCTGTGGATCTAAGGTTCAAATATATACATATATTTCTTGACAGTGAAAAATTAAAATACAAAACAACAAACAATGAGTCTGAAATTTACAAAATATAGCATAGAAAATACAGTCATAAAACATGCACGCTAAAGAACTCATAAAAAAAAAAGAGAACACATGAAACAGTGAAAATCAAGAGAAAATCAGATAAAAAAATAGCATAATTCTGAACATAAAAGAATTGATTTAAGTAGATACTCACTCACATCACAAAAATAAAATAAAATAAACAATCTTCATGATAGGGTTTCACGACAAATGAAAATCAATTTTCATGTCAATCCTATACTTTTTTTTTAATCATGATTGTTTAACTTGCTTGTTTTGTTAAGAAGTTGCAATGAACTTGCCTTGATGTATAAATAAGACATTATATAAAAATAAAAATATTCACTAACTATATTTTTCAATATAACATTAGCCAATTTATTTTTGTAAGATAATAAATAATATTTTTTTTAAAATAATTATATTATTTTTTAACTAACTACCTAAACATTTTTTACTACCTAAATAAATAAAAAGTATTTCACTGCAAAATAAATATAGACATTTTTTTTAACTAAACAAAAAAATTATATAAATAAAGCATGATATAATTTATTTATTAATTAACCAACAAAATATACAATAAAAAAAGCAACACTACTAAAATATCCATAAATATTTGTACAAACAATTATAACTAACAAAAAGATAACAATTTTTTCCACTAATCAACATATAAAAAAATTTTATTTTTACACACCATACCTTTTTAGCTTTATAATTCACCTCTTCAATATCACCTTCTACAAAAAATAAAATGAAAATAATATAAGACAATAAATAAAAAAATTCACTAACAAAATGAAAAAAAAATTTGTCACAAAATAAAAAAAAATTCCCTAACTAAGTACATTATTTTTTTTAACTAACAATCTAAACATTTTTTAATACCTAAATACATAAACATTTTTACATTTCAATATAAATGTATACAATTTTTTTAACTAAATAACCATAGTAAGGAAAACACAATTGACCAAAACTAAAAAAGAAGTGCCATCAATGAGGAATATTTCATATAATAATAAAACCTAAATAAGCTAAAATTACAAAAAAAAAATCAAAATAAAAAAAAAAAGATGAATACCTTTTCAGGGAAAGGAGCAGTATCACCCTCCTCTTCCCGACCAACGACTTTATTAGCACTTAAACCACCACTATCATCATCACCCATTTGATCATCTTCTTTTTGTTATTCTTCCTCTGCTACTTGTTTCTTGTCCTTGTCTTCTTCTTATTCTTCAACTTCAACAACATCAACAACCAATTTCTTATTCTTTTTCTTCTCTAAATTGAAAAAAATACTCTCCTCTCTCTCCTTAGATATCACAATTACCTTATTATCGTTGTTATTACCATTCGCTTCGTTCAATCTTTTCGTTTTCAATCTTGTCCTTGGCCTCTTTCTCTCTTCACCGCTAGGAGAAGAAGACTTATGCTTCTGCGGCTACTACTTTAATTTTGGTGCCATGCGACCTCTCCGTACACCTCTTCTTATCCACACAAACATATAAGAATAGACGAAGGTGAGCAAGAGGAAAAATTGATGGTTGCAGAGAATGAAAGCGACGGAGGATTGCAATAGAGAGAGAGAGAGAGGTTAATTCACACTAGGGTTAGGCAAAAAACATCACATATCAAAGGAAGAAGAAAGGGAGGTGGGAGAGCAATAATGGGAGGTGGCTACAATGTAAGAAAATGAGAGGCCTTGGGTTAATCGTGGGAAGGTGTAACAGATATTGTTTAAATTGACATATAAGCCCTTATAATGATATACCGTTTCATGTGGGTATAATGGGTAGTATTGTAAAACAAATAAAAGGGCAGAGGAGGGACAAAAAAACAATGCTATTTTGAATAAGATTTCTTTTCTGCTTAGGTGGTGGCAGAATTAAAATTATTGCAAAATTAAAGGGCACAAATGACACTGTAGATGAACAATGTCATTTGGTGATCAACTTTATATATATTTATAGATTAGCCATTTATATAATTAAGGTTTAATCTAACATTATTTTGATTTTAACAACACAATTTTGAAATGCTAATGTTATTTGTTTAAATGTGTATTAGCTAGGCAATAAAAAGAGACCAAAATATTAAGAAATTAGGGAAGTGACACTGGGTTATGGTCATGATCATGATCGGGGCCCAGTTATGATGGAATCGAGCCTTAAAGCCTCTTTACTGAGATGAAGTCCAGTAGCCCTCAAGATCTGAGTCACGACCATGACTAGATAGTGATAAAGCTCACGAGCTCGATCATGAACACTTTCAAGAGCATGACCAAGGTGCTTCAATTGAGGAAAAGGTTCAGTAGTCCTCATGGTCTTTGTCACGACCGAGTCCATAATCACGAGGGATCATCACAACCATAAGCCAAGTAACCTCTCAAGCCAAAGGTCCAGTAGTCCTCATAAGTTTGATTATGACCGTGATCATGCTCATGACAGACCTCATAACCCTGGTCTCACGAGCACGATATTCAAAGAAGATTTTTGAGCAGAGTGGCATGAGTGCTCATGGTTCAGGTCACGACTGTGACCAAATCGTGATGAGGCAGTGGCATTTCTAAAACGGTCAGATAAGTTTCTTAATGGCTAGTTTCTCAAGAGTCATGACCATCACCAATGAAATTCTTATAAAAAGCTCAAAGAACAATTAATGAAGGAAGAAGAAGCTTAGGATGACTTTAATGGCCTCCAACGATTACATTCTGATTTCTTCATTATATTTACACCTCATTAAACCTCATTTAAGAGGTTAAATAAGTTGGTGAACAAATTTTTCTTAGCATTTAATACTCTCAGGCTTTTAATTTTAATTCTTTGCATTCAATACTATTTAAGTGTGGTTTTGTGAGCTAGACTAGGTTCTTCTTCTTGTGTTTCTTAGGTTTAAGAAAGGGAAGTGAGGAACCAATGCTAGGTGGATTTGGTTTAAGTGTTAGCCTCTAAAACACTTAAGAATTGGTTTAAGAGTGTGCCAAGAAAACTCTTGATTGTATAAGGTTGAAGAGTGAGTCTTAAACTCTTGTAAACACAATCTCAAATAAATAGATTAGTGTGGAAATTAAAAATCCTAACTTAGGGATAAGTTAGGTGGAGATGTAGATTCAATTCTTTTTTGGTTCATAGATTCAATTCTTAAATGAAGAGGTTATCCCTAAAAGGCTTTGAAGACATGTTAAACACTTATCCTAGTCATTAGTATAGAGCTTACTTCAATACATAGGTAAAATGTGACATTGTTGACAATAATTTAATTGAAGCATTTAATGCAAAGATAGTTGAGCATAAGACTAAGAACATTTATACAATATTGGAGGGAATTAGGAAGTTAGTTATGGCTAGACTTATAGATAATAAACAATTTTATGAGAAATGGATGTCTGACTTTGGGCTGAGATAAGGAAAAAATTATTTGATAATTGCTTGGAAAGCACCCACTATTATATGCTTTAGAATAGAGAAAATGGCTTTGAGGTTGAGTACAAAGGAGATACATATATGGCTGATTTGAAAAATAAAACTTGTTCTTGTCAAGATTGGGATTTAATAGGCATTCCATGCCATTATGATGTGTATGCAATCCATCATATTGCGAAAAATCTAGAGGATTATATGCATGAATAGAAGAGAAAAGAGAAATATAAAGAAGCTTATGGACATATGATGGGAGGCATGAATAGCAAGAAGTTTTAGGGTAAAAGAGAGGTTCACCTACCTCAACCACCATCAGACAGAAGAATGCCTAGTAGACCTTTAAAAAACAGAAGAAGAGAGGAAGGTGAGCTACATAGTGGTTATAAATTGATAAGGAAAGGTAGACAAATGACTAGCCAACTATGCTACAAAACATAACACAACAAGAAAAGATGCCTAACATTAAAGAATGGCAAACATGGAGGGTCAAGACCACCTGTAAATTTTGCACCATCTACTGCAGTTGAAAGATCACAGCCTATACCTGAAATAACCCAACCTAATGCTGAAACAAACCAACCAACCTACTATTGACACTTCACAACTTGTAACTATTAATTTTCTTTACACTTGCATTACTTTCCTTGGAATTATGTTTTACTTACAATGAGTTTAATTGTTATTAGAATTATTTCTGTTGTGTTAGTCAAGTTGGTGGTGATAAAAATGCCAATATGCAACCAATATTTACAAATTCAATGCCAAGTTTTGCCAATCAGGTATGCAATAGTTTAAAAGAAGGAAATAAGTGCTGACTTTAGCGTTTTAGTTTCAATTAGCATTAATTTGATGCTCTTTATAATGCACAGGACATAGAACCAACGCCTTCACCTTCAAGTCCCTCTTTTACACATTCAAGACCATATATTATGGATTCAAGACCATCAACTAGTGCACTTTCAAAAAATGAAAGATTTATGATTCATTATGACATAAAAAAACTCAAATATGCTGAAGCAGCAACCTCTAAAACCTCAACGTGGAAGGAAGACTTGGACACCTCCTGGATTTGCTACTCAGCCTCCACGTGGCTCTGAAGTGTATATAAACTTAACTACATTAAACATGGTCATAAATGTAAGTTATATAATTTATAATTCATGTCATTTGATATGGTGATCAAGCATTTTAAATGTTAAATTTTGTATTTTATGCATTGCTTCTAAAGCCTCAAACTAAAGGTCAACAACTACTTGGTAAAAATGTTAAAATACGAAAAAGGAATAAGCCAAAACCAAGTTTCATGACACAAAAGAAAGAAGGTTTTATGAAAAATGGAAAGTAATTCATTACCACCAGTCAGATGCAGGTAATGCTTGCCATTTGTTCAATTACTAAATTAATCCATTATATTATTCAATGTGTGTAATTTTCATAGTATTCAGGCTAAGAGGCAAAGAAATATAAAGAAAATGAGAAAATGAAATTAGCTTCAATTAGCAAATGAAGGACTCGAAGAGGACCAAGATCAACCTCCAACACAAGAGTCAATTGCAAGGCAGAATATATAAGACTACAGAATATGTGGCTATTGCCTTTATTTTTGGATTATTGCATATTTTGGCCAAGCTAATAAGACTTAGAGTGGATTCTTATCTATCTTTTCCAAGCTTATGAGACTTGGTTTTTAGTTAGACTATTTTATTTTGGATTCTTAAATAATTTGGCCAAGTTTTTAAGACTTGAAGATGCATTTGGCAGCTAAAAATGGTCATTTGCACAGTTGATCATGACATTTGAGCTTAAAATCAAGTTTTATACATTATTATTAATGAAGTTATAGTAATCATTTGTGTAGCTGATTGGTGTATGTTATGTTACTATTTTGCAAGCTAATGGTTGTATATAGGACTCTAAACAGAGCATTTTTGCTAGTAGTGCAGCAGCAACAACTATCCTTCTTTCATATTTATATTTCCAGAAAATTGTTTAGGTTTTATCTAATTAAGGTGGAATTGTTGTTTTTATTTTAAATATTAAATGGCCATTGGAATTTAGTATATGTTTCAATCAATAACAGCTATAGCAAATTTTTTTTAACAATTCCTTATATATTTTGTACATCAACCAATGTTTTTGTTTACAATAGCTGTAGCAAAATCATGATCACCACAAGACAAAACACACATAGCTACCAATAAAATAAATTTCCATTGAACCATTTCATTGTGGTTACACATAATGAACCTTAAGTACACTACATTGAAACCATGAACTACAATCAACCTAAAGCAGTCCATAACATACAACACAAAAAATTCCTATGAACAAACATGATAGAAACTTCATATTTTCACTGCAAACAAGAACAAAAACAAACTACGAATACCATATAATCATAAATATCAATAAAATCATAAACACCTATAAACATTTCTCTTTAGCTTGACTTCTCTATAATTGCATTTCAAGCTTCAATTTGCTAGTCAACAAACTATGAATTATGCTTCTTGATCTTTCATATAGTTATATCTCAAACCACTCAAATGTTCTATTACAAGATGGGTCCTCACAAGACCAAAATCTGCTTCTTGGATCTGTATACATCCATGAAGTTCTTATCACTCGTCATTTTCCATAGACACACTTGTTATTTGCATCCATGACTCTTTTAGAAAATTATAAAGAAGCAAGAACTCAAGAATAGTGAATGCAATAAAAAGAAAAAGAAGACAAAGAAACCTTAATCCTCTTTGTCTGTGGCAAAAAGAAGAAAATTATTCACCCAAATATGAGAAAAGGAAGAACAACAAATGATTAAGTTTTTAATAGAAATAAGGAATCATTTTTTAGAAAAAGAAACCCTTTTGATTTGCTTTATAAATCTTAAACCCTAAATTTGCTTCTCCTTTTTTAACATTGCTTCAAGGTTATTTTTGTAATAACAACTGTCACATGTACGTGGCATATGACATGGAGGCTTATTAGGCTTCTAGTGGTCCCACAAGACCTTTCTAGCATTGCCATATAAGCCTAAATCGGTTAAAAGCAATGACTTGAAAAGCTTTTTTTGAATTGAGACACTCGATTGAATAAAAAAAATTCAGACACTCAATTGTCAAAATTTAAAAAGTTCACACACCATTGGTGCAATTATCTCTAAATAAAATAATGCAAATTCTTTTTACATGTTAAGAGAAATTTAGCCAAGTTTCAACAAGTCCTTTGTCAAACATCAATTGAAATTTTTACAAGACACCTTTACTTCTTCCTAGTCATAAATCTTAAAAAGAAAGGGGTAGGGATAGAGTATTAAACATCAACTCTTCCTTGACTCATAGTGTAACATCCATGCCCTTGATTATAAGTCAAGTGTTGCATATAGTTAGACTAGTGCATTGGATTGAGCTATAACCCGAACTCGATTAAGGAGTGAAAATTTTTAAATTTTGAAGATACTTAAAAAGAGTGAAATTATGAAAATAGAGGGATTAGGACATGAGATATGTGTGGTATTAATTCCAATGTTAAATAGGAGAAGACTATAATAAATGTTTACAATTAAGTCCATAACAAAAATTAAGAAGTTAAGGGTTTAAATTGATTATTGGCCAAAAAAAATATAGGACTTAAATTGGTTAAGTTAATTAAAAT
>CATIWM010098767.1:0-10187 GCA_949671775.1 Mallotus repandus | reverse complement strand
CCCGCCACAATATTATTTATTGTATGAACCATGAGCCTTATCTCTTGTTTTGGTGTCCAAGAAGAAAATCTATCTGTATCAAATCACCATGCTGGCTGCTGTTGAATTACTACTAGTAAAATCTGCCCTTTTGTTTTTTCCTTATAATCTACGCATCTGCATCCCTGTTCTTGAAATTTTATCACCATCACCATCATACTCAATTTTCCAGCTTAGCAGCTCATTTTTCTTCAAACTTTCTAAAGTGAGATTTGGTTTGGGAAGAGTTGGGCTTGCTAAGAAAAATGTCATTTTTCCAGAACATGTCTTTCCTATCTTTTAACACTATAAAGCGAACCTTTCTAGTCCGTCTTCTATTTTTATTTTATTGACATATGCAAAGTCTAGCATTATGGAAGCAAATTGCCGTAGCTAAAATAACCAAATAAATATACAACCTAGATGTTAGAGCAGCTATTTATATTGTTACTCAAAGTATAAGAAATGAAGGATTTAGTTTTGAGTTACGGTACTTAAAAGATTTATCGTTAATTAGGTTCAGTTTTCATTGATTATGATACCTGCTTTTTTAAAATTATTTTCCTAACGTTGCATATATTATTATTATTATTTAACTACTGGATAAAATGGTCAATTTTTAATACTGTAAGGGGAGAGAGGGGTAAGGGTTCGATCTCTCCTCTCTACAATAAGACGTTCATACATTTTACCACTTGAACTACTCGTGACGTATAGTTCCATAGATTAATTAATGAATATAAATTTCATTTTTCTCAATTTGGTCAATTAAGAAGGCAAGTTTTAGACTAATTAGGAAAATCTGTGACATTTTCTAAAGATTTTGATTTGGGTTTTGGCCATAGAAATAAACAATTTTAGTTTCTCTACCTGGCACTACAACAATTGAAATTGTTTATTTGCATGTTGCTTTTTTTTTTATATATATATATATAGGAATGTTGCTTTCTTTTTTGACAATAAAAAAAAAAAAGAAAAACACTTTCTTAATCTTTATATTAACAAGTCATTGTTTCATTTTACTTGGTGGTCATACCTTTAAAAAAATTTATAATCAAAGTATCAAATTGGAAATAATAAACTATTTTTGTTGAGTGGTAACAGAGATATTCTTCTCTGGTTGGGTACAAAACCTTCTAATTAATAATTAATAGTCACTTCGTAGTCATTTCTTCTATCTTTTGGTTAAAGAAAAAGTTGATGGCCATTTTTTTTTCTATCAAATTAATATAAATAAACATTGTCAAAAATAAACTGCTAATACTTGCATTATTGTATTTTGACCAAATCAATTTTACACTAAAACTAATGAATTTCATTTTCATTGAAAACTTCAATAAAATATATGCCACTATACTCATCAGATGGTTAGGTTGATCTAAAGAGTAATCAGAGATTTGTCACCATGAGTCGTGGGATCGTGTGGAACACGCACAATGCAAAAATATTCTCATCACCGTGTCAAAGATTTGTTCTTGGTAATTATAGAATTAATGAGTCCCCATGAGTCTTCCTCACAGATAGTTAAAAGGGTAAAATGTGTAAATATTTAGATGTAGATAACATATTTTAAACTTTTGTTTTCTTTTACTTTTTTTCCTTATTGTAAAAAGTTAAACGGCTTAAATTCTATGGATTATATATATATATATTCCTTTCAAGTCTCCTATTTTTGCTTGTCTTACCTAACATAAATAGTATTGGCATGTTTTCATCAATCAAATTATTACAAGGTATGACTACCCATAATTTTTGTTTTGACTGAATAATTTAGAATTTTGACAATGAATAGATGTTCCACTGTATTGAATTATTAACTGCATTAAAGAGTTCGACACACTCGATTGTTAAAATTTACGAATTTCAATTACAGTTGAATTTTAATTTTATTTTTTTGAAACATTACAGTTGAATTTTATTGAAAAATATTCTTCTAGCTAGTATTTATTCAAATTATTATCCTAGTGGAAAAGTCTCCCCTTTAGCTACCCAGACACACCAGAATTTTCAACAACTCTTGTGATGCTAGATAGTTCTAATTAAACTCTAAATTCAACAATTACTATAAAACAAATAGTCTAGTTACATTTTCTTCCCTTATAATAATTTCTTTTGCCCTACCAATTGATCATTGACATAATACCCATCTTCATGTATCATTTAATTAATCAAAACCCAAACAAACAGACAGAACAGCCTCATTGATTGATTCACAAAAACAAAAAATAAACAATAAAATACAAAGCCACGATTTGCATGTTCTTACATGCAGTCGTCAGTGTCCAAAAACAATACGATACAATAGCCTCCACTAAAAAGAACCTTATAACCACAGTCCAAGTCAACTAAGGTGGCCAACCATCCATCCATAACCAGTCCATCATGTCTAACCACTCTCTTCTTCTTCTATGCTCTTTCACACCCAAACTCTCTCTTCTTCTCCTCCTGCTCCTCCTCCACTGCCGCCACCACGACCACTACCATCAATGCTTCCTCCAGCAACCACCACCTTGAACTTGTCTCTGCCTGTCACATTCGTCATCTTTCTTTTATTCTTGGACTTCACCTTTTCTTTTTCTTCCAATGATAATTTGCCCTACTGCAATGAGACCTTCTCTTGCGGACATCTTACAAACGTATACTACCCTTTCTTCGGCGGCCCAAGTCCGGCCTACTGCGGCCTACCCGGTTTCCAACTTACTTGCAGAGACAACTCTACAACTCTCATAACAATCAACTCATTGAATTACCAAGTTCTTGAACTCAACCAAACGAGCCAGACCCTGATTCTTTCCAGGTCAGACCTTTACGACACTACATGCACAAACCAATTTATCAACACTACTTTCAACGACACCCTTTTCTCTTTTGCATCTAACAATGAAATCATTTCTTTGTTTTATGGTTGCAATGATTCTGTTGTGTCGTTCAAGCCAACAAATTTGTTCACTTGTGAAGTGAATGGGAGGAAAGACGCGTATTATTTGTTTGGGCCGATTCCAAATGATCCTCTATTGAGTATTTTTAATTGCAGTGTTACTCTTACTATGCCATTTCTTGATAGTTTAGTACCTGTTCTTGAGAGTAATAGGTCTTTACTTGGAGAGGCTTTGAGGAAAGGGTTTAATGCGAACTATAGTAATCCTTTTGCTGATGATTGTGCTGAGTGTTATTATTCTGGTGGGCATTGTGGGTTTGATTTAAAATCAGGAAGGCCCCTTTGCATTTGTGCTAATGGTCGGCCTTGTCCAGGTAAGGAACATGCCAATGGTTTTAAATTAAGAGCTACAATTCTCCAATGTTATGCATGTCTCAATTTGGACTTGTTCCCTGTTTTTCCTCTGTTTTCTCAAGGTGAAATTTTGCAGTTTGCAACCTATATTCAGAAAATAGGATGGCTTTTTTTTTTTAAATTTCTTTTACTATATAATCTTTGAAGCACTAGACCTAAGTTGTATTAGTGGATTGAACAATAAGAGGCAATTGAGCAGTCCTTCCGTTTTTAATAAAGTGGGCATTAATTTTTTTTTTTTTTTTTTTTAACAAAGTGGGCATCAATGCTTCCAATCAATTATAACAAGGTTCAAATCCTGCACCTCCTTATGTTTTTGGAGAGAGTGGCCATTAGACCAGTTACTCATTGGCAATTCAAATTTTTATTTTTATTTTTTATGTAATCTGGTTTTGGCTAGTTGAATTGATCATGTAAATAGCTAACAGAACAAGTGTTTAGAAAGTTTAAATCAATGTGGCTTTGAACTGATGTTTCTTGATCTAATAATGGTTGTTGCAGGAGGCAAATCTAAGTCAGTTTCACTTGGAATAGGTAACAACTACAATCCACCATAAACCCATTTCATCATTTAATCAAATGCTAGCAAAATATAAAGTTAGCCTGAGATTTTTGTTTCCTTTCTGTTTCATTTGCAGGACTAGGCATAGCTGGTGCAGCAATTGCTGGTATTGGTTTAGGATGCTGGATCATGCTTCGTGTACAGCGAAGAAAAAGAGTAGCTGCACAAACAAAAAGTAAAGAAATGCCTACACCTCCTTCAAGCAAAGGCCAAAATGCTCCTATAGTTAATTTCTCTCAAACCACCCCTTCTTATCCCTCTTCCAAGTCTGATCTCGAAAAGGGAAGTACCTATTTTGGAGCTCAGGTTTTCAGCTATGAAGAACTTGTGGAAGCCACTGATAATTTTGATCCTTCCAGGGAACTTGGAGATGGAGGCTTTGGAACAGTTTATTATGGTAAGAAGATAAACAATTATATCTATATAGCTTGCCCGCGGTCGAATTCTTTATTTTTCTGTCTTATTCAATTGTTCATTTTATTCATCAGGTATTCTTAATGATGGCCGAATTGTTGCTGTCAAGCGCCTGTTTGAAAACAATATGAAGCGCGCTGAACAGTTCATGAATGAAATTCAGATCCTAACTGGTATACGCCACAAGAACCTTGTGTCATTGTATGGGTGCACATCGAAACGCAGCAGAGAATTAATACTTGTTTTTGAGTACATCCCCAATGGTACTGTCGCTGATCATCTCCATGGAAACAGATCGAAATCAGGTTTACTTCCTTGGAAAGTTCGGTTGAGCATCGCAATTGAGACAGCAGATGCTCTTGCTTACCTTCATGCTAAAGAAGTTATCCACCGTGATGTCAAAACCAACAACATTCTACTGGACAACAACTTCCATGTGAAAGTTGCTGATTTCGGGTTGTCAAGGTTGTTTCCGAATGATGTTACTCATGTTTCAACTGCTCCACAAGGTACTCCTGGCTATGTTGATCCCGAGTACTATCAGTGCTACCAACTCACGAGCAAGAGTGATGTCTACAGCTTTGGAGTTGTTCTGACTGAGCTCATATCATCCTTAGAAGCAGTAGACACTAGTAGGGATCGGCTAGACATCAATTTGGCCAACATGGCTGTCAACAAAATCCAAAATCATGCAATAAATGAGTTGGTTGACCCGATGCTTGGCTTCGAGAAGGACTACTCAGTACGAAAAACGACAACAGCAGTTGCAGAATTAGCCTTCCGATGCTTGCAACAAGAGAGGGATATGAGGCCTACAATGGCAGAAGTATTAGAAGCTCTGAAAAAAATTGAGAGTGAAAATTATGGATCAGAGAAATTTGAAGTACTGGATATCAAGGAAGATGATGTTGTGCTTTTGAATCATATTGAGCCATTTTCACCAGACGAATCAATCACAACAGACAAATGGGTTAGCAGCTCTACTACTACTAATACTACTACTTCCTTCTAGACATTGAGATTGAGAATTTTTTTCTCTATCTGTTCTTTTCTGCTTAAAATCTGAAATGGGTAGTCGAAGGGTATTTGTACACTCACTATCAGATATCAGTTAGTGAGTTTAAAGTTGTCGCCATTTTTACATTTCCTTAATGTTGCTTGCTTCGTATTGTATATATCGTTACAGCCTCAATGTTGTTCATAAATGGGATGTAATTATACTTTTGATGGTTGCTGTCGAATACAATCAATCCAGCACTAGTTACTAACATTAAGAGATTCTCATCGTTTCTGCGTCTTTGTAACAGGGGAAGATGATAAGATCACTGTGACAGAGTTATTTGTGTGCTCATGCTAGGAGCCGAAACATATGGTCAATGGGGTCCTTGTCAAGTTTCATGCATCAAACAAATAGCTGTATATACAAGTCACCAACAGTTCCATCCTGTTTGCTGATACGGAGATGTAGCAGTGTTAATTGGGTCAATGTGTATAATTATTCTTTTTGAAGCTCTCAAAAAAAAAAGAAAAAGAAAAAGAAAAAGCAGTTTGTGTATTAGTACGTAAATAATTGTAATTGGCTAATTTTTGTTTTTAATTATCGTTTGGTATATAGATATGAGCAAGATTAGTTGTTGAGCTTGCAACTTCAATTGACAGGTTATTTACCTATATTAAAAAAAAAAAATACTTAACTTCTTTTTATCAACCTACTTTTTTACTCATTTTCTTCAATGTTTGGTTGTAAGTACTAAGTAAGAAGCAACGATCAAAAAGAGATGTAGAATTTGCCTATAATAAGTTTTTTTTTTTTTTTAATGTAATGTGAACGAATTTTTGCCTTCTTCAATAAATAAATAAATGTCAAGTGCAACAATTAAATAAGTCTCTCTTGGTGTCTGAGACATGGAGGTGTAATGGTCACTTATATATGAAGTTATTTTTTATCCGATTTAAGAAAATGAAGATTATTTTTTTATTGTATAGTCTATTAAATCGTACGAATATTATATAAGTAAGGAAATTCAAAATATTAATAAAAAAAATCTTTGAATCTTTGCACTCCATGATAATAATCCGAATATAATTAGCACATAAAGATATTTTTCAATCATAAATTTTAACGTTACGTTGGTGGATATTTGAAATGTTTCAATTAAAAATTTTTAAAAACTAAAATTAATCTCTTGTTAGCAATTGCAAACAACTGGCTTTGCAACACTTTTCCCTGTGCACAGTGCTCTGTTTTGTATTTAAACAATATCATTGTCTCAAAGGGAGTGACTGCTAGTTTTAACCAATAATCATTCCCTACCCACTTACTTATTTAATTCTTTTTATTTTCTATCTTTTAATTTTATTGCTAATAATAATGGTGATAGTTATAGATATGTTGTTGATAGGCTTTTTGTGCAGATGATTTTGCAAGTCTGCTGTCCTCCGGTTAGCCTGAGTTTTGATCTCCTGAATTTGGACGATGGAAGATGATCTAAGATCTTCCATTGATCTGCAACATAGGTGGAGATTGATTTCTCCAGAGATAGTTAAAATCTAGAGCCTTTTTATGATGACAATTCCTAGCTTGAAGCTGTTATTCTTCTGATTGGACAAAATCTTCATGATCAATCCAAGAAATTATCAACTCAAGTAGGTTTAGTTTGATGCAGTACACCAGGTTGTTGTTATCCATGTTGTCGTCACCGCCGTTGATGACTCTAGAAGATTGTGCTTGTGTTTCTCTCAACAGAGTAGGATTTTCCTAAAGTTGAGAAACAATAGTCTTGAGCTTGCTTCTAATATTGGCCCTTCAAAGTGTAAAAGAGTATTGGTCTTTCAAAATGTATTGGCCCTTCTAATATGTATTGTTGTTTAATATATGATAATTTACTGTTGTTCAAAAAAAACTTAACTTTTCTCCTAAAAAAATTAAATTTTAATAAAAAATTATCAATAAACTTTTTTTGAAGAGCTTAATTCATGCAATGTAATATTTTACTGGGAGCATAACATGCTCACCCATATAGATGGTAATTTTTTTTTTAATGTTTGTACATCTATATCATTTTTTCTATAATTTTTTTTATTATTCAATGCTATGAAAAAGTAGTCACATGAGTTATAATTAGTTCAACTTTCAAGTTAAATGGACCTTATAAGAGGGGTCATTATATAGTGATTATGTCTTTTGATGAGTTGGAAGGTCAAACCAATAGAAATTGAGTATTTAATTAAAATAATAAAAATTAAAATTTAATAGCATATGGGTGAACTGTAAATGATTTGATATTATTGGTTTGATCTTTCAACTCATCAAAAAGTGAGGATCATTAGAGAGATAAAATTGTAATTTTTTTATGGGATAACAACAATTTGGGGCCTATAAGTTGTACCCGATTTTCAAATAAGGCATGCATGTTCAATTTTTTACGATTGATTCCATTAAGAATTTAAAAAATTACCCGCTAGTCCTAGGCCGTTATTTTTGACGAAAGTTGCATATATAGCACAATTTATGCGCACGTGGTTGCTGATGTCAGTTCTTCTACTCCATTTGGACTGACACCATCCACATGGTCTGCCTACGTGTCATCCTAGTCGTCATCTTCTTCTTTATCTTCTTTTTCTTATTCTTCTTCTTCCTTTCTTTCTTTCTTTCTTTCTTTCTTATCTTCTCTTACATCACAAGACTTCTTCTTCTTTCTTTCTTTCTTTCTTTCTTTATTTCTTGTTCTTCTTCTTCTTAAACTTCTATTAAAGCATCACCAAAACAAAAATTAATGTTTTGGGTCTGAATATGCAAATTCGGGTGAGGCTACAGCTAGCTTTTGGTCCAAAAAAAGGATAGAATAACTCAGACAAACCAGCTCATCTTCTCTGCAAATGAGCTTCCTAGTCCATGCTAATATTAGGGAACAAAGTTACATGGTATCTTATTGCCTCATACACTGATTTTGAAATTTACACGTTAAATGAAGGAAACAATCCTCCACACCAAAGGGGAAAGCAATTGCACGGCCTGTGCTTGAAACTCAACATGCCAAGCATCTTGTGCTTCAAATTCCAAAGATGCTTTAAAAGAGGTTCCTAACCCTCTATTTATCTTTTAAAAATTTCTGCACTTGTAAGTACCATATTTGTTTACAAAAAATATGACATAACATGTTTTGTAACAAGATACTTAAAAGAATAACCTTACCAAAATACCATACTAGGCAATCTCTAGAACTTCTGAATCCGTACTAAACAAATTAGAAAATGCTCTAAACCCAAAGGACAATACCACACCCAAACCAAATTCCAGTCGTTCCACCAATCTGCTTGACAATCAAGTATTAACAAAATATAATAGAATCAGGTAAATTTTCAATTTCAAACAATAAAAAACACTGATTTAAACTGAAAATGATGCAATGGTTACCATTTACACAAGTGGATGTGAGAAACCTGCTGCAGTCTTTCAGAAATATCAATCGAGATAATGATGTTATTGATCTTGTTGCGATGTGAAAGAAACTGAAGGACGAAGATCATAACTTCAAGCACAACTTTAAAATAGATGGCAACAATAGGTTAAAGCATATTGCATGGTCATACGCCTCATCTGTCAAATTGTACGAGGCTTTTGGTGATGTAGTGGTTTTTGACACAACACACCGTCTGGATGCATATGATATGCTTTTAGTCATTTGGCTTGGGTTGGACAATCATAGGAGACTTGTTTCTTTTAGTTGCGTTTTGCTACATGATGAAAATACACCGTCCTTTTCCTGGGCATTGAAGGTAATAATCTTTTGAGAATATATTTGGCGGATTCTTTAGCAAAATAAGACATTGATAGTGATGTGATTTAACCCAAAACCTACTTGAGGTTATTAAAGGATCAGTCATAAGTAAGAACTCATGTGTGATTTTTTCTTATGTGAGGTGTACTTATTAGATGTTTGATGAAGTCATGTATGGTCTAAATTTAATGATAAATGACTTATTCTTTAGAAGGTTTTTGTTGTTTCACCCTTTCTTTGGTCAAATATTGATATCTCCTTCTATTTTTTGTATTTTTACATGCATTTACCGCCTTGTTCTCTGGAAAAGAGACCTTGAAACAAGTTCACGGAAGTGCAGCTCGCCTACTTCTTCCATCATTTTGTTCTTCACATGCTGATGCAACAATCATCATCTGTTAAAAGATTTAGATAATATGTTGGAGCAGCACGCACAACTTCTGCAATACCTTTATTGCGTGTGGTCAAAATGATTTTACTTCCTCGCTAGCCAACCTCAAAAGGAGTCAGTAATATGTCCCAATCGAAATAATGATCGTGCCATACATCAACTCTCTGCCATGGTTGTTCCACAAAACCTTCTCTAAGACCAAGGATATTCTTTTGTTTTGCAATAAAATCTAGTATTGCAAGCATCGCTGTTTTGGGGGGTTCAGTGGCGGTGGTGGTGTTTAATTAGGAGGAATTGGAGTTGGTGGCGATGATGCAGGAGAAGAAGAAGAAAGAAAGAAAGAGAGAAAGAAAGAAGATGACTAGGATGACACGTAGGCAGACTATGTGGATTGTGTCAGTCCACATGGAGTAGAAGAACTGACATTAGCAGCCACGTGTGCATAAATTGTGCCACATATGCAACTTCCATCAGAGATAACGACCTAAGACTAATGGATAATTTTTTAAATTCTTAATGGAGTCAATCATAAAAAATTGAACATATAGACCTTATTTGAAAATTAGGTACAACTTATAGTCCTCAAACTGTTGTTATCCATTTTTTTTATTTAAAAGCTGAAATTCAGTTATATTTCTTGAACCTTTTTTTAAGGAAAGTTGTACTGTTACAGCTTGGCATAATGTAAAGCGGAGAAAAACAACTTGAAAAGCAAGACTGTTTCTTTAA
>CATIWM010098765.1:0-12213 GCA_949671775.1 Mallotus repandus | reverse complement strand
AATAAAATTAATAATTATCATATTATTTAGCTTAATAATTTAAATAATATCAATAAGATTAAATTACTTTTGTAAAAATAATAATTAATAAATTATCAAATATAATAATAATAATAATAATAATAATAATAATAATATTTTTTAATTAATAAATTATATAATTTAAAATCATATAATATTTATAATATTAATAAATTATAATAACTATTTTTTTATTTTCATATTTTTAGTTTCTCAAGCAAATTATATACACTACATTGTATCTATGCCCTATGGACCTACTCTTTTTGTTTAATTTATATCTATGGTTGTTTAAAAAAAAAAAGTACCTACTCTTCAATAGTTAGAGGTGAGCATTGATTGGTTTCGGTTCAAACTAAACCAACTAACAAAAAATATATAAAATTTCTAATGGAAATCGACCGAATACATACCAGAACTGAACCAAACTTGTTTGGTTCGGTTCAATTTGATTAACTGATTTTTCAATTTTATTTTTTAAAATAATTTCTAAAATTTTTATTTATTAATTTTTTTTGTAAAATTTATTCATTAATAATATAACTAGAAATATTTTTTTTGCTTATAATCTTAATATTTACACATATTTTTTAAAATTAATATATTTCATAGAATATTTTATAATATATAATATTTTGTTAGGTTCATTTTTTTGATTTTTTACATTCAAACCCGAACCGATCAATTGTATTTTTATACTCTTAAAAACTATAATTGAACCAAATCGATCGGTTCAGTTAATCAATTTTAACCGATTTTTGTATACACCTATCAATAGTATTCTTCTTTTTACCTTACATGTCCAATTTTTTAAAGAAAAAAAAATAAAAAGGTGAAAAATATAGTTATTTTTTTACATTTTGAAAGATGACATTAAATAGAGGGTAATTAAAAAATGTAACATTATTTAGTCTTGTAAAATTTTTATAGAAAAAGATATTAGATTATTAATATTTTTTTTATTTTTATAGATTAAATATTTTTTTTAATATTAAAATCATACATGTCTCTTTACTATCATTAATTTTTCCTATTCAAAAATTTTGGATACATTTTATCCGCATATCAACGCTAAAAAAAAAAAAAAAAAAGAAATGAAACAAGAGGGCATTAATGACTCACACAATGATACATAAATTCCAGAGAACAGAGCAGGAGTGGAATGCTTTGGTTGGGTCGAACCACAGTTAAATCCTCTGCTCTGTCTTCCTTCCCTCCTGTAAACACATTTGTCTGCAATATGTATGGCTGCCCTGTTTCGTTCCCAAGAATTCAAAATCTATCTCATCGTGCTTTGAGTTTTGAGACGATAGCTGCCATTAATGTCCAAACATCCATCATTACCCACCACATCAATAATTAATTAATTTTTCATAACTATAATAATTATCTTCTTTCTCTGTCTCTTTTTTTTTTCTTTTGTAATCCAAAAGTAATTAATAAATTTGTTTTCTTTTCTTTTCTTTTTATCAACCTATTTACAGAAAAAATATTAACTATATAAACATGTAATCACTCAGTTTTTAAATAATTACCATTTTAAAAATTTAATTTAATTTTTAAATAATTACAGTTTTAAAAATTTAATTTAATTTTTAAATAATTATTATTTTAAATTATTAATATATATTAATTATTTTTTTATTTTATTATTATTTAATATAAAATAATTAAATAAAGAAATATTTATTTATTTTTAAATTTTATATAAAATTAATAATTATTACAAGAGTATATAATATTTTATATATATATTAAATATATTTTTATTTTATTTAAAAAAATCTTAGATGATAATTACTTAATAACATATGAAGTAGTTTCCAAGTGAAGAGGGATACTGACATAGAAAGCGGTGACAGTTCCAGCTGAATCTCCTGGAGCCAACTTTATTTGCATGCTGAAGCGTCCGAACAAGTAGGAGCCTTTGGACTGGAAACCAGTGCCTGGACCCATGCATCCACCATTATGATAAATAAGAGGATAAATAACCAAATATTCCCTTTCATTGATTTTCTACAGACAGTAAGTACTTAAAAAGAACAACATATATACCAGTGTATTTATCCAAGTGGAGCTGAATCTCAGAACCTCCATTGATGTATTTAATGTTATCAAATGCTCATGTAGGCTCATAGTTCCTGCCGAAGGGCACAGGGATTGGCTTTCTTGGGACTGCTCCCATTGTTCCACTCACCGACAATAATACCAATACCAATGCCAGAGACAGCATCCACAGATGTGAAGCCATAGGCATAGTCGAAGCCATTTGATAAAATAATTTTTTTTTACAGATTTTGAGTGGGAAGAGAAGAAAAGGGGCAGGGAAGGAGTTGCCTAAATCAAGCAAAGAAACAAAATGGACGAGGATTGAGGAGAAATGTAGGAGAGGAGAAGCTTTATGTGTGTGTATATATATATTAATAGAAGCAGAGTAGATGAGAAGCTGTAAAGTTTAATTTAAATTTAATTATTGAAGCGAATGGCCATGGACTAAAAATAAATAAAATAAATTATGAGCTCCCAATTTTAAAAAATAAAATAAAATAAAATATCCAATCCACAATGCCATATCACCATAAAATTTCTCTCTATTTTTTGATGTAAAGTAATTTGAGTATGAATTTAACTTTTAATTAAATATTTTGTTTAAAAAATATATGAATTTGTATCTATAAGGATTTGAAATAAGTTTATAATAAATTTACTAGCTCATTTAATAAGAATTTGAAATAACATATACTATTTATTTGGTTTAATTCTAAAAAAAAAATTATTTCATTTCCAAATAAATTCCAAATTCATTTAAACCAAACATACTTTATTAATAAGAATTGATGTAGTTTCAAATAATTTTACAAAATAAAAAAATTAAAATTCCAAATAAATTTTACAAAGTTCATTTAAATCAAATATATTTACTTGAATTTGTAAATTAATTTTATAAAATTTTATAAAATTTATTTGAACCAAACAAATCAGTAACTAAATTTAAAATTTAAAATCTCCAAACAGACTCTTATATATATTTTTTAATAAATTTTTTTTCTATTTGATTTAAAGTGAAATTTCTTTGTTTTTTTTTTTTTTGGCTCAGTTATAACTCCAAATGTGCATGCCGACGAGAAAACTTAGCCAGGGCCGAGGGCAGTAGGCAACCAGGCCCACTACCACCTCTCTCCTGACTCTATTTCTATTTATTGGGCTTTTCTTTGGAGTTTTTCTAGACTGTTGCTTCCATTTTTTGTCTTTTTATTTTTGGGCCCTGGCCACCAGTTTTTATTTTTGAAACAACAAAATAAAATATAATAGAAATTGGTTGGTGGCTCCTGAATTTTGGCTATAGATTTAGATAAGCATATGAATTTGAATGACGCATTGCACATATTTATGTATTTAATATATGCTTTTTTAAACTCGATACAATTTCAGTATCATGGAGACTCATTCTAAAAATAAAGACTTTTGCCACTTGAGTGACGCTGTATATTGTCCGCCTTCTGTTCAATTTTTATTTTTTATTTGTATTTTATTTATTTTGTAGGGATGAGTGGTGGCTTTTAATTTGATCTTAATTGCATCCAAGTGCTAGGTTGAGAGAGCGACCAAAAAGTGAGAAAAATCGATCTGAGAAAAAAAAAAATTGGGCTAGCGGTGGGCTGTGGCTGCCTTTTTCACTTGAGGCCCATCGAATCGTTTGCCGGATACTAATTATTATGGATGGATAAAAAAAAAAAAAGCTGAGACCACATGACACCAGCATAAGCATGTGGGATGCTCTCTCTCTCAACTAAACCACATGCACATACAATAATATTTGATTTTGGATTGGATTGGATTTGATTGGACTTCCATGGCCTTCTCCCTTCCTCCGCTCCGCCGTATGTATACCTTATTGTTTAGACTTTCGTTTAGTATCAAACTCCATTGTTTAATTATTATTTTTTTAACACGATTTAAGTTTTTTTTTTCTCTTATGATGCATTTATAATATTAAAAAAAAAATTGAAAAAAATAAAAAAATTAACAAAAATCAACAAATCAAATAAAAAAAATTAAAAATAATAACTGAAATAATAAAACAACAAAAATCAACAAAAGTTTATATTGTTAATTGTTGTTGATTTTTATTGATATTTTATTATTTTTAAATTATTTTTTATTATTAATGATAAAATTAAGACAATAAATAAAATTTTACTTTTATTAGTATTAATGATAAAAATAATAATTTTTTATATATCTCATAATTTTTATTTTTTTATTATTTTTTATTTTTAGCATAAATCAACAAATATAAATAAAAAAACAATAAAAACAATTGAAAAGTAACAACTGAAATAACAAAATCAACAAAAACAAAAAAAAAATTATTGTTGTTGATTTTTGTTTATTTGTATTGATTTTTGTCGATGTTTGTTGTTTTTTTTCAGTTTTTTTATCATTAATAATAAAATTAAGATCATAAATATAATTTTTATTTTTATTAGCATTAATAATAAAAATAATAATTTATTTGATATATTTAATAATTTTTTGCTATTTTTATTGAAAATTAATTATTAAATACTATGGGCAATTTTTATTTTAATTAGTTTAATTTTTAAATTCTAAATAATTATAAAAAAATAATTATTGAAAACTATAGATAATTTTTTGTTATTTAGAATATAACAAAAAATAATAATTAAATAAAAAATTATAAAAAAAAGAACAAAAATAAAAATTGTGCCAAAAATTTTAAAAATAGATAAAAAATAGACTATAAATAAAAAAAAAAAAAAAAAAAAGTGGCGAACCATAAACATGTGATGAAATTTCCTCAATAAGTTTTAATTTGCCACCATCCTAACTACATTCCGAAGCACCAATTTGCTCGTATACAATCCAAATTTTCAGATTCTTGTTTTTATCCCTTGTTTTTTCTTTTCTGTTATTCCTTCTCTTTTCTTTTTCCCCCTTTTCCCGACACAATTCTCTCTCTCTCTCTCTCTCTCTCTCTCTCTCTGTTTTTATTATTTTGTCAATTGAATTTTTTTTTTTACAATCAAGTATCTGAACTCTTTATTTTTGTCAAAATTAAGTGCTTCCGATCGATAAATGGTGGCCTGAGTGCTGACTAAGTACTAGTGGGATCCACTTTTCTACACTTCACATGTCACATATACAAAACATTTTGATTTATCTAAAATATCCTTAATTCATGATTTTGACAAAAAAAAAAAAAAAAATTAGGGCAAAAAAAATTGAAATCTAAATGTAATATTCAAAACTTTCTTCTCCAAATTCATCAAAGGGTAGAGATTTTTGTATTCATTATCTTGATAATTGCACTCTATTTTTACTTTATTAACAATCTAAATGACTTAGTTACCCTTAATTTCTAATGATTATATATCTTTCACAACAATTAATATTAACTTAAAAGATTATTTAAGTATACATACATAATAAAAATTTAATAATTTTAATACAAATAATTTACTTTTATTTAATAATTTTTATATTATAACCACTCATGATTATTTATAATTTTATTATGTTTAAAATTTTAACAATAAATGTTGAACAAAAAATAACATAACAAGTTAATAAAGTTATAAATAATTTTCAATGATTATAATATAAAAATTATTAAATTAAAATGAATTATTTGTATTGAAGTTTATAAATTTCTATTTATATGAATTAAATAATTTTTTGAGTTAATATTAATAGTTAAAGGTACAAGATTATTTTAAATTAAGAATAATTAAATTATTTAAACAATTAATAAAGTCAAAATGGAGTACAATTATCAAGAAAAGTAGTGCTACCCTTCATCAAATTGTTCCAATCACAAATGAAATGCACCAAAAAATATCTATTTCTCTTTATGATCAAAACCCTTGTAACGCTCACTCTTTCATACCCACCTTTAATTCCTGTACTTCATACCCATTTTCTTTTTGCCACAACTGATATGCATATAATGAAAACCCACAAGTTTTAATTCTCTTCTCGAGCAAGCTTCTTGCATCTTCAATTCAGAACCCTTTTGCTACAAGCAAGCTTCTTGCATCTTCAATACATGGCTTTAGATTTGCAACCTTAATCTTCAACAATATTCAAAACCCAAATCTCTTTATGTTCAATACTTTGCGTAGAGGCTATAACCCATAACAAACTTTTTCTGTTTTCAAGAACTTGAGCGCTCCAAGGATCAAACCTGATCAATTCTTTTTTATTGCAATTCTTAAAGCTTGTGCTCATGAATTGGCTGTTGAGACTAGTCAAGAGATCCATGGAATTACTGTGAGATTTGGTCATTTGATGTTTATCACTATTAAAAATACCCTATTGCATATTTATAATGTTTGATATATCTAAGTTGTTTGATGAATTCTCTCAATTGACTGATTTGGTTTCCTGGAATGCTTTGATGGGTGCTCGGACATTGTTTGTTTAGATATGGTTTAAGAGTGAGCGTTGCCACATTGTTAAATATTTTGTCTGCTTTTGAGAATTTAGGAGATTCAATTTTTTTTTCTTTTGAGCAAAGGGGATTCAATTTGGGGAGAATCAATTCATGAGCATTGCATCAAGATGAGTTTTGGTTAACTATAAACATGGTATTGCCTTGATTGAAATGTATGCAAAAACAGGAAATAAAGATTCAGGATGTTGAATTTTTGACGTGTTTGTAGGGAAGAATGTTAGATTTCAATTTTGTTTTGCGTTTTTTTTTTAAAAAGAATGAACTAAGGGTATTTTAGACAAATCAAATATTTATATATATGTGACATGTGAAGTGTCTTTTTACAAAGAAAAAGTAGATCCCATTAGTGCTTAATTAGCACTCAGACCACCACTTGCCGGCCATAATCACTTAATTGAGACAAAAATAAATAGTTTAGACACTTGATTGTAAAAAAAAAAAATTCAACCACCAAAATAGTAAAAATTAAAAAATTCGAATACTATTTGTACAATTTTTCCAGATATAAATAGGATAATATAAGATCATGTGTGTATATATATATATATGATTAATTTATTAAGTATCAATCATTTTCTTCAATATATATTTGTATCTATAAGATATATATATAGTCTAATATTATTAAAAAAATTAGAATAACGTCATGTTTTAACTACTTTAACTATATTTTTAATACGTGTAAAAATTAAAATAATTTCATACTTTTGAGATGCAATAAATATTAATTAACAAGTGTATTATCTTCACCAAATGAACAAAAAAAAAAAAAAAAGCATTCGAGGGCTAAAAAATCCTACTAACCAAAGGAAATTGACTTCAACAAGCGCTAGTCAAGAACAAATGCAGATAGCAGCCATTTTATAGGAGAATAAATTATTTTTTATTAAAAAAATATATTTATTTATTTTTTGACCAAAAAAATTTATAGGAAATTGAAGAGGAGGGGAGAATTGAATCACCAACCTTCAACCATCACCCTCATTATTTTTGCCACAAGCACTACCCTCGACACCTTTACCACTAGGTCAAGGGTTTGGGGCAAATACATTTATTTACTAAATCATATTAATTAAATACTTAAGCATTTAAAATTTAGCCCATTTGAGCTAACGCACTACTCTCATCATTAAAGTTGATGTTCCCGTGTACGAATTGAGCTAGCAGCTTAACTAAGCCAGGTGAAATGTAGCATCAGTGTAATGATGATCAGGGATCTTTACGATTGCATTGGCATAATTAAATCAAACCAAACAACGTTAACAAAAATGGCTGCATAGAAAATGAATTATGGCCAAAGTGCATCATTTGAAATTGAAAGAGATCGCAGGTATCATTTGTGAAAATGCACCTGTAGTGTAGATGATGATGGCAGTTAGCTATGGCATCCTATTATTTATTTGTATATATGGTAAAAGATATTGGGGATGAGTCTACGTTATTATGTATTTACTACCCACTGGATTACTTTTTTTTTATGAGGTTTGATCTAATTTTTATATATATCTTTTTTTTATTTTAAAATAAAAATTTAGTTTTTTTTCAGTTTCTATTCTGTTAATATTTAAGAACTTATGTTAGAATTAATTTATTTTTTTAAAATATTATATAATAAAAATATTAAAATACCCTTTTAAATAGTAAAAAATTATGATTAACCATAAGACACTAATGATATTTACAATATATTTTAGTCATTTATATTTAATAATATTAAATATATGTATTTCTCACTTACTAATTATATGTTATGAACCAGTCAATCCCACCTAGGCCGGATGATTTACCATTAAAATACGGGGATTGACACTAAATTAAGGTTGTGGGTTGGAATCTCCCTCCCCCAACCTCCCAAAAATATAGTTGTTAAAAAAAATTATATGTTATAAACTATATCATTAGTGTTTTGCATTAGCTATAGCTTTTTAAATATTAGACAATAAATTATCCATTTATCTTTAAATAAAGACATTTATTCTGAATCAAGTTTTCATATTTTTTATTTTTCTTTTCCTTTTTATTTTACTATTACTAATTAATAATTTTTTTCTTACAAGCTAAAAAATTCAAAAATATATATGTAGGGCTGTGCAAAAATAGGTTAAAACCGATTAACCAAACTGAATTTAGTTATATGTAATTTTGGTTCAGTTATGGTTATAGAAAATATAAAAATCAGTAAATCAATCTATTTCTATTTTGAAGGTGAAATTTTAAAAAATGAACCAACCGAATAAGCATGTATTTATTATAAAATATTATATTAAATACATTACTTTTAAGAAAATATTTTTAAACATAAAATTATGAGCAAAAAATTGTTAAATATTAAAATTATAAACAAAAAACTTGTTTTTAGTTATATTATTAATGAATAAATTATACAAAAATTATTAAACCAATAAATAAAAAATTTATAAATTATTTTAAAAATAAAATTAATAAATCAATTAACTGAACTGAAAATTATGTTCAGTTCGGTTCTTATACATATTCAATTCTGTTTTAAATATTTTCGGTTAATTGATTTTGTCAGTTTGGTTCAATTTTAAATCAAAATCAACCGATGCTCATTGTGACACCTGTAAAGGATGTCTAGCATATATTGTATGCATGTAACTAATAATTAATATATATCCATTAATTCTCAAATTTAGTCCACAAATCAATATATATAACAAAATTATTTATATAAGCAACACATATCACACATCATAAAACTTACAACATCATACAGTTTACATCTTTCCTTATGTTATGTATATACAATACACAAGTCTTATTACAAAATATAAAAAAAAAATTCACTAAGCATGTTACATTCTAGAAAAAAAAACTGAAGACGACCTCTTGCTAACTCACGTGACAAAATGCTAGTGCAATTGATGCATTTATTTCTTCAAGACAAACTACAATTTGCTTAGTCCTGAAAAATAATGCAGAGGAGTGAGCCTGCAACTCAGTAAATAAATAACAAAATATTCTATGAAAATTAATACACTCAAGCATGTAATATTATCTAGTATCAATTCATTCAATATTTAACTATGCATTTATAAAATGTACATAATTATAGTAACATAATATTTTTTTTTGGACAATAATGAACTTGTGAATTATATAAATAAAACCACAACTTCTTTTTAATAATTCATGGATCCCTATACGCACACAGCCCACCATGATCTTGTATAAAATTTTTCTTTAGCCTTATTACGGAATTTCAAGGGGATTCCATAACGCACACAACATTGCCATAATCATAGTGTTTTCTTTTGGACAACAATGTATTTGTAAATTACATGTGATTCATTTTTTTTTCAATAATTCATGGATCCCCATACGCACACAGCTCTGCCATAATCTTTTGCCAACTATTTTTTTTCTTTTTTTTTGAAACGGTATTACGACATATAAATGATATTCCATATCGCACATAGCCCGACCTCATTCACAAGTAGCATTACGTCCTCATATTCATTCAACCATATTTCTTATATTTACATATACATCAAGAGTTCACCACACGCACTTTATTCAACTTATCATCAACTAAATACATCAAATATCACTCCATAAACAAAATTAATATTTTCCCCATGATATATAAGAAAATAATAATACACCAAAAATATACTGAAATATACCATATTTTAACATGGCAGAATTGATAGTGTAAATTCAAAAATACACTAAAAATTTCACATTATGAATATCAAATCCATATTTCCCAGATCAATAGTATTATGAGTTTAGATTAATTTTCAACTAATTTCACGTTGATTGGATATGTATAGAAGGAGAAACATAAAAAACAATCCACTAAGGTCAAACTGTCAACCAAAACTAAGCAATAAAAAGTATTGCCCAAATTGGCCATCAAAACAGAAAAATTCAGCTTCCTTTATTTGTATCAATTCTGTAGATAACATCTCAAATTTTTCAAAGGAATAAAGGAAACCCCATTTGGAGTTATAAAACTACACATATGACTTCGCCAATATTTTTGTTCTCACTTAAACAGGACATCCGAATTCAGCAACCATTATTTATATATATAATCTCATTCAAATGTAAAATCTCATCTCAAAAATAATCAACCATCAACACAATAATCACAAATCAACATCTATCAATTAGAACACATGTATTTCTCTTATCCAATCAGCTTAGCAAATAAATTTATAATTATTTATTTTAAGTGTTATATTCACATAGAACATTAAATTATTCACTTACCTTTATTGCTCCCTTCCCTTTGTTTGTATTTACTTGTATGGCAGCCTCATTTCCATTTAGTTTAGCTGAAATAGATCATAATTCACTTGTTTTTAAACACCCAAAAATAATAAAAATTCATCTAGCTTGATAACAACACTAAACTACCTAAACATATGAAGCTGCCAACTATGACAGATTTAATAGGGTGACTTTAAAAATTCACCAATAATTCTATACAATGAATCTCTAAATGAAACTTTTTATATCATTAACCTTATGTTTCTTAAGTAATTTAAAATTGATTTTGCATCAATTTGAGGTGTATAGAGGAAGAAACCTAAGAAATAATCCACCATACTCAAACTATCATTGGAAACTAAAAAATAAAGTGTTCAGTCCCAAATGATAATCTAAACAGCAGAATTAGATTTTCTCTATTTCTGTAAGTTTCGTAGTATAAATCTTAAGCTTTCTATATCTTCAAAGAAAACTTAATTTTAAGCTTCGTAACTCAAGATATGATTAAAACAATAGGACTGAAAAATCAGATCCTAAAAGCCCGAATTCTGCAACTTCTAAACCCTAACTTAATTCAACAAAAATATTAAAAAAACTTACCAAATAAACATCTAAAGCCTTTGAAGATGAATATTGTGGTCTAGAATGAATTTATAATCTTCAATTTACTTGAAAAATTCAGCTCTCTAATTTTATTTTTTGAGAAGAAGATGAAGATGAAGAAGAAGAAGAAGAAGAAAGACTCTTCCTTCCTTCCTTCCTTCCTTCATCCGTAGGCTTATCTTTTTTTTTTAATCAATCAAAGAGTGCCACATACTCCATTCTAGCACCTTCTCTTTCTTTCTTTTTATAATAATAATAATAATAATAACAACAACAACAACTAAACCAATTTAAACCCCTTTATATTTTTGCCATTAACCAATTTAAATTCTTAACTTTCTAATTCTTGTTATGGACTTAATTGAAACATTTATAATTTTTTCCTATTTAATATTGGAATTAATACCACACATATCTTATGTATTTATCATGTCTTAAGGACAATTATCTATTGCAATTGAATCCATTTCATCCTAAACTTTTTAATTCTCACTCTTCACTTTATTTTTACTTCTAATCCTTTTTATTCTCATAATTTCACTCATTTTGAGTGTCATCAAAATTTAAAAATTCTTGCTCCTTGACTGAGTACAAGTCATGGCTAGACCCGGTACACTAGTTTAGCTATATATACTAGCTTATACTTAAATTCTATTAATAAGGATAATGAATGTAAATGTATCTATAGTTAGGGTACATGTGTTACGATTCTTCCCCCCTAAAAAGAATTTCGTCCTCGAAATTCAATGCATTCTTACCACACTTAGCCTATAATGAGGATCACCAATGTTAAATATTGTCATCTCATATCTTCCTTTCTTAAGTTGATTCTTCTAGACCACCGCAACTATAGAAATCATTTTATTTCACAA
>CATIWM010098764.1:0-13757 GCA_949671775.1 Mallotus repandus | reverse complement strand
AAACTAAAATTTTATAATAATAATAATAATAATAATAATTATTATTATTATTATTATTATTGTTATTATTATTATTATTATTATTATTATTGTTGCTGTTGTTGTTGTTGTTGTTGTTGTTATAAAATTTAACTTTAGTTTATTAGTACAATTTTATATTATTTTAATATTAATATTTATAAAAGTTAATAATATGTTGTACCAATATACATATGAAATTTAAATTTTATATTTACATTTTTAAAATAGAAATATTTTAAGAATAAAATTGATTTATAAATAAATTAAGATTTTAAATTTTAAAACTACTAAAATTATTTGTGAATAATTAAATTGATATATTAAATAATATATAATTAAATTTTTAAATTTTAAACAAATTATATTTTAAATATAATCATTTAAAAATTAAATTTTTAATTAAAAAATTATAATTTACTAAAATAAAGACTAATTTGTAAACTATCTAAAACATTAGGGAAACATTTATAAATATTTAGAAGATCTTTTATAAATTTGTCAAAATAAGGAGTTAGGTGTAATTTTATGGGCCAATTTGACCTCTATCTTAAATTTTAATACTAAATTGAAAAAAAAAAAAATATATATATATATATATAAGAACTGATTTAACTCCGAACAAAGAATCAGGGCGAAATTTACCTTTATTAAAAATTTAAATTATTTAAAAGCTTTGGATAATTCTGTCGCACAAGAAGACTGAACAATAAAATAGAGAGAAAGCTACTCGGTTGAATTCTACCATTTTTTAGTATTACTCTTTTATGAAACCCTGCCAACATTATCTGACGTATTCATGAAATAATTAAATTAAAAAATTTAATTATTTCATGAAACATTATTTCACTGTTATTTGGTATCTGTTCATGAAAGTATTGTTGATTAATTATTGGAAAAATTCTTTATGTGAACCTCGAATTTATATAATTTATTTTATTGAACTCTTATATATTTTTTATATTTTAAAAATTTTTTAAATATTTATTTGACATAACATCGAATCTTTAAACATTTATTTGATACAATATCAAAACTTTAAACATTTATTTGGTTGGTAAACATTAATTCTATTCTCCGTTAAAAAAGGGTTCAATATTGTATTAAATAAATATTTAAAGGTCTTTTAAAAATAAAAAATATATAAAGGTTCAATAAAATAACTCACAAAAATTTGAGGGCCATCGAATGATTTTTTCTATAACATTAATTAGGAGTGAGCAAAAATGGAGCTGGACCAAAAATTAAATTAAAAAACTGATAATTTCGGTTTGATTTAATCATATTTTTAGAATTTGAAACTTTGATTTAAATGGAATAAACTAAACTTATATATATACACACTACAAAAAGATATGAGGATTAGGGATAATTCTATCTCTAATTTGTCGGAAAATGAAATTAACAATGGATTAGCAATGGATAAAATTGGTAATTAAAATTATGGTCACTAATTAATTTTGTGACGAAATTTATTATTCGTCGTAGAATTTAAAGACGGATTAATGTAATGACGGAAAACAATCCGTTGCTACTTTTTTATCTTGTAATTTCTGCTATCTGTTGTTAATTTGCAATAGATTAATGACGGATAGTCCGTTGCCAAATGTTAAAAATATTTTTTAAAAAAATAAATTAAAAATATATATATTACTAATAATAATTTATATAATTTTTTGAAATTATTGTTTTTAATAGTTATTAGATAAAAAATAAATAAATTTAAAATAAATTTAAAAAATAATTATAAAAATAGTAAAAATATATATTAATACTAATACAAAAATGTTAACGTACATCAATATATATATATGAAAAATAAGTAAACGAAAAGCATAATCGTGTATGTAAAATCATGGAGCTGATGGAGTAGAGGGAGAAGGATCATCATCGATTGGATCATTCTAATGGGCACCAGATGTAGACGATCCAATGAGGGGGAAGCTGGCCCACATCCACATGATCATCGACCTCCACTCTCGCTGCATACATCGCATTTGCTCCTGCTCCTGCTCCAATTGCTCAAGTTGAGTGTAGCCTTGTGGACGTTTCAGTCTCCAGCTCTCTACCGAAGCATCTGAAACTGGAAATTATGTTTTTACCTTGAACTCCGAAGTTCTTTAAGTCAATGGGAACATCACTCTAACTGTACCCAATCTTATGCTATCTCTGATGTATCTTCTCTGTTATATAATTACTAACAGAATGATTGTTAGGAGTGAATCTGTCACAACCCGAACCCCAAGGACATGTGACCGGCCCTAGGGAATAGAAAATGCATAAAGCTTCTAAAACCCGTAGTAAGCCTTTAGGAATTTATCATAATAAAATTAACCACTTTAAAAATTCTAAAGAAAATTAGGCAAAGTTTCCTCTGTACCGAGAACAACCAAAAACCTGTAAAATGCAAATAATACTTCCAAATATATATACTCAATCACCACAACTCCAATATCACCATAAACACAACATCTTAACTCAAGTATATTAAATACATATTATAGTACAATACAAATACCAATACAATTACATTAACAACAATTCTTCCAAACTACTGCGGTGTCTAGATTAATTAAAATTATTCCACAAATATTAATAACATTCCAATAACCTACATAAAGCAGCCGGTGAAGAATGAATCTATCGTAGAGAAGACCTAACAGTAGACTCCTAAGATCCTGAAAAATAATTGAGAGGAGTCAGATCTCATTGAGTGAATTAATAATATAAAATGTATGTTGGTTTAAAATACTTATTTAAAAAAAAAACCAATAAATCCACTAAATAATTAAAAATTTAAAAATCATTTATTTTTTTAAAAATTCTCTTTATAAAATGTCTTCCCAAAAGTTATAAATATCTTTATACAAAATTCCTCATATGAAAATCATGCAAAACAAAATTCTTTAGTGGAAATCATGGTAGAACCCTAAACCTCAGTTCTATTAGCCTTCCGGATCTCTTAATTCCAAATGACTGTCGTCTTGAGAGATCAAGCTCAACTGAGTTACTGCCACAGTCAAATCTCTTAATCCATTATCAATGTCCAAAGAGAACAAGCTCAACCGAGTTACATCTTATTTCGGCCCAAGAGAACAAGCTCCACTGAGCTCAATTCACACGCTACCAGAGAGAACATGCTCCACCAAGCTCAATTCACTTACTACCCAAGAGATCAAGCTCCACTGAGCCAAAACCATAATATTGCCTGAGAGAACAGGCTCAACCGAACCAATCCACATATATCTTAGACTTAAGATCTTAACCAGTGCACACGTGGTCCTGGTGACACTCACCAAGTAACATGTTCTACCATTTTCTCCAAAACATTATTTATCTCATAAAATCATAAATAACATAAAATGACATAAACATAATTTAAATATTCTCTTGAAGTCTAAATAGCAATATAATAGCTAAAATCAAATTATTGCTTAACTCAAGTATGCTGATAAAATTTAAATAAAAGAATAGTTATACAATTTTCTCAACAAACATTTTACAAAATTAACTCACAAACAGAGTGTACCGCCGGACGCATTCTTGGCTGCCCAAATGCTACGACTCGTGCTCTGAAACTTTCTAAAATAAATAATATTTATTTACAACATGCTATATATATATATGCATAATAATTCCCCAAAATTCCGGAAAATTAATAAAATCATGGAATTAATAAAATGGATTTAGAAATATCATAAATATGACATTTGAGGCTAAAAGAATGTGTTTTGGTGAGTTAAAACAATTTAAATGGATATTAGGAAATTTCCATTGAAATACTTCTGAGATTTTTAATTCAAAATCCGTGAGAAATCAAACCTAGCTTCTGTTATAGAAATTAATCCACATAATTTAGATTATTTATTAAAAATAAAATTATAATTTTCTGGGCTGGTCAATATTCTTCGTTGGAATCCGATTGGAACTCGCTGGATTTCTAACCGAAAAATCGTCTTTTACTCAAAACAGACACATCTAAATGTTCACAACACTAAGGAGAGACTAAAAACACACTAAAACACCTAAATCAACAATCAAATTAATAGATCAGACTAAAAATGGAAATTTACCGATCAAGCTCCTATGAGGCACTAAATGGCAACACCCGACTGTGAGATTGGTCTCTCTAGACTCTTGACAGCAAGCTGAGTTCAATGGTGGTGGTCACAGCAGCTGAAAGTCGCCATAAATGGTGGTTTGCTCACTGGAAGCTTAGGCCGAAACTTCGAAGCTTTAACTAATCAAAACCGAATCAATTTTCATAAAAATAAAATTTACCGAGATGTAGAGGAGGTTAAGTATTTACGGTTCAAATTTCACGGCAAACGGAGGTTGTTTGGCCGGTGATTGAAGAGGAAGAAGATGACAATGCTACAGTGTCAATCAGTGGAGTTTAGGGGCTTAAATGAAGTTTTTCACATATACTAAAGAGAGTGAAAAATTACCACTTTAGTCCCTACATTTCAGAAAAAAATTTCATTTGGTCCTCCCACTTTGGACGTCTAGATAATTGCTAGCAATTATATGAGTTAATCACCTATGCTTGGAAATTGCTAGCAGTTATTTATATTAACACCATACCACGAATCAACAACCACTCAGTAACCCAACAACAACTCGGTAACAACAATAACATATATTCATTTATTTAAATAATTATAAATTATTACAGAATCTGTCAAAAAAATTACACAAGCTTATCTATTTTAATAATATTTATTATTAATATGTATACATTAAAAACTGTTAATTAAATTATACTTAATTATCACCATCTACACTTATTAGTGTTCGGATTAGTATCAACATAGGCTCTCATTAAGGATATGACAAGTAGAGGGAGAAGGCTAAGAAGGATGGGGTTGAGATGGCTGAGAATGGGGGGAAATCTTCAATATGTTTCACTACATTAATTGTAGTTTATTTAAGGGTTATTCATTTTGGGTCAATTACTATGACATTCTTGAGGTTTGACCTTACCAAATTTAATTTGAGCCTTTTACTTTTTTTTAAAAAAAGTGCGTGTATATATATATAATGACATGCTAATGTTCATCTAAATAATATTATAATATTATTTTAA
Organism: Mallotus repandus; assembly: GCA_949671775.1. NCBI lineage: Eukaryota > Viridiplantae > Streptophyta > Magnoliopsida > Malpighiales > Euphorbiaceae > Mallotus > Mallotus repandus. The sequence continues at coordinate 8,653 of CATIWM010098764.1, read as the reverse complement.
ATCTATATATATATATAATGTTCATCTAAATAATATTATAATATTATTTTAAATCTTTAAAATTATTTATATGTTAAAAAATATTAATTTTTTTAAAATTATACATTATAGTTAATTATTTTAAAATGATGATTTTTATTATATTGATGTAATATATTTTTTTAATTTTAACATATGAATTTAAATTATTTAAATTTATATATTTTTATATTTATAGTTAATTATCGTGAAAAATATTTACAATAGGTATTTAGGGACCAAATTTTTTACCAATAACGCTTATTGTAGGAAAGTGCTATCATGATAATTAACTATACATATTAAAATATATAAAATTTAAATAATTTAAATATATTTATTAAAATTAAAAATTATAATATAGTGTATTCATATACTAAAAGATTATTCTTTTAAAATAAGTAACCATAATATATTATTTAAGATTTTAATAATTTTTTAGCATATATATTTATATATATATATATATTGAAATATAGCTTTTAAAATGATTTTTAGTCATTTTACTATTTAATTTGAATAATTATATAGCTTTAAGAAATTGTGAAAGTTAATAATTCCTTATATATACATAAGAAAATATTTGCATTCAATGAAATTGCAACCCTAAGAGCATCTCCAATAGGCTCTTTATTTGAGCAAAATTTTTTACTTTGAAGAGTCAATTCAAAAAAAATGATCTTTAATATACTGTATATATTTTATTTTAGTGTTGAGAGTTGGTTTGGCTCTCTATATGTAGAGAATCAACTTTACTTTTCACTCTAAAATTTTTCAATTCCCTATGTAAGATATTAATTGATAGATATCTCTCTATTGAAAAGGTTTTCCTCTTTCATAAATAATTAGAGAGAAATTTTGTAAAAAATAAAGGAGGGAAAAAAATTAAGCATTAATGTTTATTGGATGAAATAAAATAAAAATTAAAACTATCAAATTTTTTCACTTCTTATATTCAAAGATTCTTTGAAAATATTTTTTATTATGCAAAAAGTTGCCCTTTAGAATAAAGAGCGCTATTGGAGATGTTCTTAACAAACATTTATTTATAGTTTTGTTAATCTATGTTTAAGTGATTGTCTATTAATGAATTTAGTTTGATTATTGTCAATGTACATTTCTTAGTAAAAATAAATTAAAAATTACACTATAGAAATTAAAAACTTTAATTTTAGAATTCCCCTTTTAATTTTGTACTGCTGCTACTACTAGTAGTAATAGTATTTATTATTATTATTATTATTAGTTAAAAAGAGAAAAAAATATATTATAATTTTAGAACTAAATAAAAATATCAATGATCTACTAATCAAACTGTAGTATATTTAGTATAATATATATATATATATATAGTTTAAGGCATACAATTTTATTGTTTATAGTATTTTAATTACTTAATTATTATTTATTTTATTGTCAAATGAAACTTAGTATTAAATAATAATTTGGTTCAATTAAATTTAAGTACAATATAAAAAGCTTAATAAATAAAAATATTATTGCTAAATAAATAAAAATTAAATTTTAAAAATGTTTAATAAAAAAACATAATCATAAAAGAATTAAAAAATAAAAAATCATAAAAGACAAAAGTGTAATAACCAAATAACAAATAATAACACTTTTAGTTTTATAACTAGTTATTTGTGCAGCCAAATTATTGTAATCAATGAATATTATTTAATTTCATTTATCCAAGGGTTAGAAATCAAAGTTGTATATATACTGTAGAATGATATATATATATATATATATATATATATATACATTTTTGGTTGTTGGATGCTTCATGTAACGGCTTATTGGTTGTAGGATGCTTATTGGGTTGTTTTACGAATCCATGGATGATGGACCTACTAAAATTTATTGTGTTCGCTAGTAAGGACACAGTATTCAATTGTACTAATCTTCATAGTACAAATTTTAACCTTTCGTCGACACATCTAGTTTTTAGCCAGCGAACATTTTGAATTTCAATACCAGAATGCTGTCATATTGACAGAGAATTTTCTGTAATCAAGTCCATAGGAATTCAGTTGAAGATGGAGAAGATATCTTTTGATTTATGAAAAAGCAAAACTCATTATTTGGTCCCCGAACTATATGAGTTTTTCACATTTGGTCTCTAATAATTTATTCTGAAGAATTGAGTCCCTCAACTTTATTTTTTTTATTTTCATTATTTTTTCACTAAGAATACGAAATTGAAAATGTTGTCGTCTTCAATTGAGTTATAAAAGTACATTTCAATCAATTATTTCTTTTAAGCTTGATCATTTGAATTTAATTTCACTGTTGATTGTGAGTTGCATCAAGATGTTGAAGCAAATTGTTTGTTTTTTACAGCTAGTTTAGACGTGCTTTTTGTTCACTAATCGTCTGTCTTCACTTTCTCTGCACCTACTATTAATGCACTTGTTCTTCCACACTACACACCCCAAAAAAGAGAATTCCTATTGAACGTTTGTGCCTGATGTTGTAGTTGTGGTTGCAGACACCTCTTTGCATGTGAATTCCTTGAGATTTACTTTGCTGTTTGTGGCAAAATGAAATAAAACCCAAAAAGAACACAAATCAAATAGCATTACTTCTGCGGGGTGCGCTTCTTGTATCGAATACGGTAACCGCACTCTTTGCACTGGATAACATCTCCTTACTTCAAAGTGTTCTCCGTTCCACAATCTTTACTCGAAAAAAAAAGGCATAGTACCAAAATTTTCCCCATGCACTTTTATTTTTTTTTCGAATTTCCCCAATGTACTTTTATTTGTCTACATTGAGTCATTCTACTATTATTTTTGCATACATTGAGTCCTTAATAGGGACTCAATATAGACAAATAAAAGTTCATGGGAAAATTCGGATGAAAATAAAAGTGCAGGGAGATAAAATAGAGGTTATACCTTCTATTTTCTATTTGTTAGGGATAACATTACCATTAGTTTTATAAATTATTATATTATTTTTTAATTAAATCCTATAAAAAAATTTTACAATCAAATTTTATAAATTTTAATTAATATTTCTTATATGAATTTTTTTTTATATTTGGATAAATTCAATTAGTTTTGTCAATATAATAATTTATGTTAAATTTTAAATAAATTTTTAAATAAATTTTAAACTCATTGTATTTAGACAATTAAAAAAATATTTCTTTAAATTAGGCTATTTTACAATAAATATTTGAAGAATAATATATTTTAATTAATAATTTTTTGTATTATAAAATATAATTGATTTAAGATAAAAAAGAAAATTTCATTATAACAATTAAAATTATAATAAAAATATGTTAACTTATTTTATTGTTCAAATATTTATTATAAAATAGCTTAACATAAAAAAATTGTTTTTTAAAATTTGTCTAATTTAAATTTGATACTTTGATAATTTTTTTTTTGAAATTTAACACAAATTACAATACTTACAAAATTAAATGAGTTTTATCCTTATAAAAAATATTTTTTTTCATTTATGATATATTAATTGAAATTATATATTTTAAAAATACTTAATTAGTTTTATTTATCACTGTTGATGTAACTAATAATTTAATTAAAATTTATAGAATCTGATTGGAATTTTTTTTATAGGATTTAATTGAAAAATAATATAATAATGATAAAACACCAATTTTTTCCATGCACTTTTATTTTATTTTGGATTTTCCCATTAAGAACTCAATGTATGCCAAAATAATAGTATGGGTACTTAATATGGACTAATAAAAGTGCAGAGGGAAATTCGAAATAAAATAAAAGTGTAGGGAAAAAATGGTGTTTTGTAAAAAAAAAAAAAACATATAAACAATCAAATACCCATCAAACAAAAACAATTAATTCCCTAATCAAAAGCCAATTAAAAAGCATAGCATAGGACCTGATAATCTCTTCACTATTCTTCATAAAAATCATAGCTCACCTCACAATAACACGAACCAAACCAAACCCAAATCCGCAATTTCTTCACTCTTCTCAAGTCTCAACCACTAGCCACAAAAGAAAAAGGGTCGCTTTTGTTTGTTTACTAATCAAGATTAATTATTCGAACATAATTGTAGATGAGGAGGATGGGTTTCGTCTAAATCAGATGAAACCCATTTGAAATCATAGTAAAAAGTGACTATTTTCAAGTAAAATTAACAAAAAAAAAGAGAAATAATTCAGAAGAAATAAATCTAAATCCTTGTCATGGTGGTGCTGTTGAGATTTGAAGATGGAGGAGCAGAGATGGAGCAGAAACAAATTTTTTTCTTTTGCGTTTTGTTTTTTTTTCCTTTATTTACGTGAAAGAGTGCAGTGCAGTAAATATTTTGGACATTTGAGATATGTCGATAATTTTAAAAAATTAAGATATTTTAGTTATTTAGGTAACTTTTTGGGATATTTTAGTAATAAATGAACCTTGTACTAGGTTGCCAATAATATAGACAAATTGCCCACTGGGCCTCGCTTTTATATACAAGGACAAAACAATAAATAATATAAACATGATATACGTACAAGGAAACTTATTGGACTGTAGGAGAAATAAATGTACTAATTATGTAAACGTACATTTATTTATATAGGTTTTTCTATAACAAATGAATCACAATTCAATTCTCGGGTCCATATTATATTGTTACTTTCAAAGAGTATATTAGCATTCATGTTTTAACTAGAGTTCATCCATTAATTAATGTCTAAAAAATTAAATAAAAATTCCTTACTGAGCTAAAATTAGTTTAATTATGTGTTTAAGAAACATCACAAATGAAATTTATTATTGAATTCTATCTAAAATTTATTTTATTTTTAAATGAGTTTTACGTCATATCATATTGTATTGTTTTTAATATAAATACAAAATTGAAGTTAATATTTTTAGTAGAAACTACTTTTTTAAGCTAATGTTACACGAAAAAGTAATAGGAAACTACTGAAAGAAATGCTGACCAAAGTAAAAATTTTTTACCATCTCGAATAGGGATGAAATGTTAGTTTTAATCATAAATACATCATTATCATAAAACCCTACAAATTTTTCAAATGGAATATTTTTATGATATAATAAAAAAAGAGATAAAGTACAAAAAAGTAATATGTGGTTTAACGGTTTTTTATTTCGAGTCATGTGCTTTTTTTTGTGACACTTCAGTACCCTATGATATCTGCCGTTAGTAAATTTAAATCAAATTCACTAATGCCGTTAAATATGTTGATGTGGACGTCCACGTCAGCATAGTTAACGGTGTTAGTGAATTTTGCCTAGATTTGCTAACGGCATAGTCCACAAGGTACTGAAATGTCACAAAAAAAAATCACATGATCTAAAGTGAAAGTCATTTCAATTTACTCTTTTAACATTATAAATTATGTCAATTTTATTTGAAGATAGTAATTATATTTTAAAAAATTATTTTTAGATTCTATAAAATAAATTTGACATTTATTAAATATTTATCCTCTTTTTTCTATAAAAAAAATGTAAGAAAAATGTTTTTAAATTCTATTTGTGTACTCTTGTAAGAAAAATATTTTTAATTTCTATTTTTTTACTCTTGTAATAAAAATATTTTTAAATTCTATTTTTGTACTATTACCATAAATTTTAAAAAATAATACCTAAATATTTTCATAAATTTTTAATTTTTTACTAAAAATTCTTAAATTTTAACTATTTTAAAATTTATGTCTCAATTTTCAACCACATTATTTAAATTTTTTTAATAGAAGTCAAACAAAAAAGTATTAAATAAAAAAAGAAAATTTTGAGATACTAAAAATATTAATTAAGAATATAAAAAATATTTACTTTTTTTTGAAAATATGAAAAATAAAAAAAATGAAATTTTATTATTATTTATAGTGATAATAAAAAGTGTTTACTTTATTTATTTTTATATTTATTGGTATTAGTCTACATAACAAATTGATTCACAAGTTGTCATTTTTTTCTTATTTTTTATGATTAACACATACAAAGTTAAAATTTTATGTAAAAATCAAAAATCAAATTCAATTTTTTTATTTCAAAAATAGTAAAATTAAAACTTTAAAATATTTTTGAAATTTTATTTTTTTAAAAAAATTGAATAATTGTCAAATTTATTGTATACATACAAAAAAGTACCATGCCATTTTTTTTTGTGACAATTTAGTACCCTATGATATCTGTCGTTAGCAAATCTAGGACAAAATCCCTAACATCGTCAACCATGCTGATGTGGATGCTGACATCAGCTTCCACGTCAGTAAGTCAACGTCCACATCAGCATAGTTAACGGTGTTAGTGAATTTAACCTAGATTTGCTAACGACAGATATCATAGGGTGCTGAAGTGTCACGAAAAAAATCACAGGGCTTCAAGTGAAAAAGCGCTAAACCACAAGGTACTTTTTTGTACTTATCCCTAAAAAAAATAGAAAACTTATTTGAATTTACAATAAAATTCATAGTTGTTGTTATTGATGAGAAAATTAATTTCTCTCTTATCCTTAAATTTTAATCACAACTTTATGGATGAAATTTAGGTTGTGTTATTGTAGGAGAGAGACGACCAATTATATAGATATTCTTATTTAATCTAGTACGTTTGCCATGTAACTTTAAAATCAATGACGATTAATTCAAACAATTTGATTATGCATTTATTTTTAATGAATTCTCTCAAAATCCTCCATTTCTGTACGGTGGATATGTTTGTTAATTAATGTTATATCTTCTGGTTTTTATTTCCAAAAAATTAATAAAAAAGTGGGTGAATTAAAATTATATTCTAATTTAAGGAAATAGAACTTTAACTTTTCAAATTGGTCCATTTAACAGTAAATTAAAATGGCATGAATGCAGTAGTTTAATGGAGTAAAACCTTAATTATGTTAAAATTAATTATTGAAAATACAAGGATCTAGTTGTATAATAGGCCAAACATCAAGGATGTGATAGTAATTAACCCTAATTAAATATATATGACAATAAAATTTCATAATGGTCCATTGACAATATCAAATAATGATTTTTCTATTTAACTTAAAATAAATTTTGTGGACACAAACAAAAAAATCTAGAAAATCCATAATGTATATCAAAAACACATAATAGAGCTCAAAGTTTCATTATATAATCAATCTTTCTAATCATGATTATAACTAAAGTCCATCCTATTTTTTAAATAATATTTGGTGTGTAGACCTTTTATTAAAGGATTTGCAAGCATAAGTTCAATAATGATGTGTTAATTAATATACACTATTTATTTATAAATTCCATCTTTAACAACAAAATACTTTAATTCTATATTATTGAAAATCTTCGAGTATTTGTTGTTTTTGGAGAAAAACATTGTTGTGGAATTATCACAAGCCTATATTAGCGCAGACGTGTGAGCTATGTGCGCGAGTGGGTTACTTACCTACCCACATGCATAGGCCACATATGTTTGTGGATGGCCATAGCCATCCATGCTGACCATTTGTTAATACTCAAATTTCAGCAGTCTCCTAAAAATTCTATGATAAAGGATTCTTGTCAGTCAGAGATGGGGGAAAACTCCTTTAGGAGTCTTCCCGGGCGTGCTCAAACTGAGTAGAAACCCAAAAAAACCAAAAAATGCACCCAAGCCCAAAAAAGGTCAAAATGAGTGAAAGGAGTCCCAAAAGAGCTCAAGTGAGGGTTGACCCAATCCAGGAGTGTGGGTCTGCAATCCACACTCGTGGGTCAATAGACCCACGAGCACCCTGCGTGGGTCAGGCAACACACGCTTGTGGGTCCAGAACCCACATGCTTGTGGGTCCAGAACCCACACGCTTGTGGGTCCAAAACCCACACTAGTGGGTCATGGACCCACACCTGTGGGTCATGAACTCACAATCGTGGGTCGTGACCTTGCAACCTTAAAAATACGATTTTTCTCTTTTGGGGAATTTTGGCTCATTTCTCAAAAATCTCTCCTAGAGAGAGAAAACCATATTAATTTGGATGATTTGGGACTCACTCTTTCTCATTCGAAGCCTCTCCTTTGCACTTGGAGACCCCTTTTCTCCTAAACACTTCAACCAAAAAAATCATTTTTCTTTAGGATTTAGATCCAAAAATCCAAACCAAACTTCAACTAAGTCAAAGCTCTCTACGGTCCCTCTGAGGTTCTCCTAAACATTGTTAATTAAAAAATTATATTTATTGCATTTTTCTTCTTCTACTACTCTCTTCTTCCATTTTTGATCATTTTTGCATTTTATTTTTATTGTTTATTATCTTGTGGTGAAGTTGTGATTTTTTTAAGTTTGGTTATAAGATATGTAGAAAGAGTAGGTAGTTCGGGTGATTTCAAGAGTGTTTACATTCATTTTTGCATTTTTCATCATTTTTGCATCATTTTCTTCCTTATATAAAAAATGGGTATTTTGGTGCTAAAGTTAGTATTTTTATTAATTTTGTTGCTCTCTTTATTTTCTTTCTTGATAAATTTATTGTTTTTATCGTAAAGTTCATATTTTTATGGTAAAAATAGTATTTTATCATTTTTATTATGTCATTTGTATTTTTATTATTTTATTGCATTTTTTGATAAATTTATTATTTTTATCATAAAGTTCACATTTTTATGGTAAAAATAGTATTTTATCATTTTTATTATTTCATTTGCATTT
>CATIWM010098679.1:0-40407 GCA_949671775.1 Mallotus repandus | reverse complement strand
GATACTTGATTATATTACATGCTTGAGAGTGTTATTTTTCATAGAATATTATGTTATTATTTAATGAGTTGTAGGCTCACTCCTCTGCATTATTTTTCAGGACTAGAAGAACTGTAGTCTGTCTTGAAGAAACAATTGCATTAATTGCACTAGAATTGTGTCAGGTGGGTCAGCAGGAGGTCGTCTTCAGTTTTTTTAAAATGTAACATGCTTAGTGAATTTTTATATATTATATTAAGGCTAGTGTATTGTAAATATATAACATAAGGAAAGATGTGAACCATGTGACATTGTCAACTTTCTGGTGTGTGATGTGTGTTACTCATATAAATAGTTTGTTGCAAATATTGATTTGTGAACTTTAATTTGATATAAAGGGATATATTATTTATTAGTCATATGCATACAATGTATGTCTGACATCCTTAACAGGTGTCACAGTTGCCTTGCTGATTGGTGCTGATTTGATTACTCTCCTTGACTCAGGCATTTCTTTGAATCTTGTGTTTTCCCCGAATCTGTTGTTGACTTCCATGAGTTGTTAGGCCTGCTGTTATTGGTCCTCTCAAATCAGTTATTGGTCCTCCCACTTTGGGTGGCCTACCTTTTTTTAACTTCATCATTTACAATCATAAAATCAATAACGCATAATGATCCTTATTGAACTTAATAATTAAACACAACATTTTTAATATCAAATGCATTCACTTACAGGAACTTTTTTAGGCCTTTTATAAGCTAGATTATTTCCATTTTTACAAGTACGTTTGTTATGACCAACTTGCAAGCACACTTGGCATATGATTTGGATTCTAGTCCTTGCAAGTTTGTTTGTTGATGGTAGTTTAGGTTCTTCATCCACATCTCACTTCCTTCTAATCTTTGGCCTCCCATACATTTTGGTGAAGTGTGGATGTTTGATTGGATGACCATCAGCTTTGGGCCACATGTTTAGCCCATTTGTTGGTTCAAGGCCAATAGCATAAGTGGAAATGTACCTTTCCACACTATAATATGCATTTACATACTCTGCAGGGTCCCTATTCAAGAAATGAATGCTAGCACATGCTTGCAGACATATAATTCCACTTAACTTCCATGTCCTACAACTACATGTCCATGTGTTTAAATCTACAACAAACTTGTCAGTCCCTAATGCTACTTGGAACTTATCTCCCACAGTAGATTTAACTATACATAGCCTACTATTATACTTCACTTCCTCTAACTTGCTTCTAATTCTTGGGCAAATAGTGTCAGACACTTTACTCATTTCATTCAACTTCTGGTGCATTCTCTCCATTAATGACTCTCTTATATCTTTAAGCATGACTATTATTGGCCTACCCCTAGCCTTAACTATATAACCATTAAAGGTTTCACACACATTATTGTCAATCATGTATGATTTGGGTAAGAGACTCATATGAAACTTATAGAATTTGGTAGGATCTCTTTTAAGGAAATTATTATAGGCAACTTGATCCTCCATCTTCATTAAATCAAGCTTAGAGTTATATACAACTTCATATGTGCTCCCAGCTGCCCTCTAAAATATGTTATTTAATGTTTGCCCTTTATACACCTTTTTCCAGTTACAATTAACATGTCTTGCATAATTTCTGTGCTCAGCATGTGGTGCCAGTTTCAAGATGGCATTAATTAATCCCTGACATCATTTAAATAGTGATTAAAATATATACAACTGAAAAGAAACAATAAACCAATTAAGATACAAAGGCTGATACACTTCCCTTCTGTTAGTCACTAATAAATGACCACCCCAGCCCATCTCAGATATTCAGTTCTTGCATCACCAAATCAAGGAACCAAGTCTAAAAAAACTCATTTTCTGACTGTACAACAACCTAAAAGATGGGGATCATCTGATTTTCCCCATCTTTTGCAACAACAGAGAGCAAAGCACCGCCAAGGAATGAATGTCTTTAAAAAAATCCATCAAAGCCAATTATGGGTCTGCAACCCTTTACAAACCCCTTTCTTATTACACTGAATCCAATAAAGAATCCTTTCAGTGAACCATCATCCGCAAGCATAAAATCAAATTTACCTTTTGGATCAACCCTCATAAGTTCAACTTTGTGTGATCTAAGTTGACTATAATGATTTTCTATTGATCCTCTGAGTAGTTCAAGTGCTTTTTCTTTGGCTCTATAACACTTCCATATATTAACTTGCACACTAAACTTCTCTAGCAAGTCCTCCTCCAAGTCTTTAACAGACCAATTTGGATTTATCCTAAACCTTTGGACATATTTTTGTGCTATCCAAGTTGAGGTGGCTTGTCTATTCTTCATTTCTTGGCTACATTTGTGCTTTGGAATGAGAGTCTTTATGGCAAAAGTCTTCTCAGTGTTTATTACACTACCATACAGCTTCCAAGGGCATTTCTCTACACATATAATCTTTAACTGTATTGGATTGCTCCTCATTATTTGAATATTATGACCATTTAGAATTAACCACTTTAGAACAGTTGCCTTGCATTGTTATGCAGATTCAAAGTTCATACCTAGCACTAATTGAAGAGCTTTATGATCACACTTGGGGTCATACACTACCCGTCTCTTCCTCAGCCTTTTAAAAGTCTCATCCATATTGTCTTCCTCACTAGTACCAAGGGAATTCATATCACTATCAAAATCCCCATACTCACTCAAGCAGTGATCACTAACCGGTTCAATTGTTTCATTAACACTGTTCTTACTGATTTTATGAGTACCAAAATTGGATGCAAACTTCTCAGCAACCTCATCAACTGAAACATATTTCCTGTACCTTATTCTTTTTTGTCTTGCCTCAACATATTCTTCATCGTCTGACAGTTCAATGTCCTCCAATTCATCTTTTGTTTCACTTTCACCAATTGGTTGATAATCTGGGTCCAACTTAGAGTCATAGTTGGTAAGAATAATATTTTCCACATTCTAACCGATTGTTGCTGCTTCCTGAACTGCATTTTGCTGTTGTCCATCCTGAAATACATGTTGCTACTACTGTCCAACCTCTTGTACTCCAACATCAACAAGATTCTCATCATGTGCAACATGGTCCTCCATGCAATGGCTTCCATTAACTATATCCATGTTTCAACATTATTATCACATACAAGTGCATGTTTTTCTGAATTTGTTTTAATTACTTCAATTGCTACTTGAGAGTCAACATACACCTCTATATAACCATTTCCATCACCCATATGATCCAACATTTCAAGAACTTGTTTGTTATCATGAATTTCACGTAAGCAATCTGTTATTGACAAACCCGGGACTTTGTATAGCAGTCTCTGAATAACACACCCAAACTGTTCCACATCATTTAGTATGTCCAAAAAACCAACTCTATCAAAATCTACATTGTGTTTTGAGACAATTATGCCTCCCAAATACCTCATTTCATCTTCAAGCTTAGCAAACCTTCCACCATAGTGGTAATATATTGAAATTTTGTCCACCATTCTGAATAATAAAAAAATAACATATATTAAGCTCAATACAACAAAATTAACAAATATATACATAATTAGCACTAACCATATAAACTATAAACAATAGTGTATATATTATTTTATTTGAAAATAAATAAACTATTACTACTTCTCCAAGCCTTCAGTTTTCAATACGATGCATTTTACATACTCTTCTCTCTACTCTTTTAACTTGGGCTTTTTTTTTTGTTTAATTAAAGCAAGTTAAAAAACAGTGCGTTTTGGTGGTCAAAATGCATAGTTTTGACGTGGAAAAAATTGGACAGCGTGGATGCAATTAGCCTGACACGCAAGCAGGAGACAACCAGAATTGTGGACGGTGATTCAAATTGCCAAAGATTGTAAGTTGGTGTTTTATTTTGCCAAAATTAAAATATTGTGATTAAACTGTAAAAAACACAAAAGGTAATGATTTAATTTGCAAATAGCTCTAAGTAAAATCGAAATTATTTGGACATCTACCGGTACAAATTTAGCTTAGTGACTAAATATTTCATTGACATATGTAGCGATTTAGGTTCGAATTTCAATTCTTTTTTTATTCCCTTAATTCATTGGGACAAAAAAACTATTTAGATATTTGAAATATATCAAAATGTTTATAAGTGATATTTAGTGGATTGTGATATTATGACAAAAAAAAGTGGATTGTGATGTCAAAATAATCAATTTATAAATTAAATGGATAAACTAATAAAATATGTTTAGTTTAAAAGACTGTAGAAGTATCAACTCTTTGTTGGCAAGAACCAACAGGACTTGGCTTGGCCAATTGACTTGTATAGCTTCTCATGGTCTCAGGTTTAAGAACTAGAAAAGTTCTTGCCAAGTTCCATTCTCTGCACTTGCAGTTTGAATATTTTTGAATAATGTACAAAAGCTTACAAGCTTACAAGATTGTTATTTAAGTGTGTTTACACCAGTGCAAAAGGGCCCAAGGCTTACATCCATGAACATTTGAAGCAAGCCCAGTCACGTTTGGAAAAGTCTACTTGCCATTTGAAAGTTGTGTTATGGTAATAAAGTTGTTGAAGAGTCTATTTCTGGAAGTTTCCATCATGCCCTTGATTTTAGATAATCAATAGGAATTTACCTTAGCAAAATAGGAAGGTTTGATTTTTATTTATTTCCTTTTTGTATTAGGAAGGATACTAAATTAATTTACTTTCCATTTCTGGTCGGACTCCAAGGCTTATAAAAGTCAAAGCCTTATCATTTGTAAACTCTCTACACATTTTTACATAATTTAATAAAATTTTATCATTTCATTTTCTCAAAGACCTGGATCTATTCTTATCATGATCCCAGAGATCAAAGCTTTTTGGTGGAGCAAGTCTCTTGTTTGATCAAAATCAGACAAGTGAGAAGGAATTTGACATGTTTTTGCCTTTGCTATCACCCTGAGCTAGTAACAAAACGCTTATTCTTCTATCCCATTTTCTGTGAAATTGTGATCTAAATATTCAAAAAGTGTTTGGGCCAATTCTCATTATTTATTTTTTGAGGCCGAACAAACTGAAAAATTAATATTACTTTTAGAAAAAATAATGTTGAATATTGTTATGCTGTTTTGACATTTTACAGCTTTTATAATCTAAATATGTTAGATTTATTTAAAAATTACATTTTAGCGTTTTTTAATTAATATTCTAAAAATATTATATTTCCTCAATAACAATTTTAACGATAATGTCAGATATAATACTTAAAAACATTCATAATATCCAGCGCTGAATACATAGAACTAGCGGTTGAAAATACACTAATAATTATCAATTAAATTTAAAATGATAGAAGTATAATTTAATTTCAATTTTTATTCATTTCACATAATGTGTCTTCTTTTTAATATGATAGTTAATTTATTAAAAAATATTTAAATATTTTTATTTGAATCATCTAAATTTATGATGTGAGATATTTAATATTAATTGAAGATTATTTTAGAAAAAAAAAATATTGTAATATGTTCATTATATTTTTATAATTTGTGTTAATGTCAAATTTTTTTTTGTCATACATCAACGAAGAGCAACATAGAATTGCAGGTCTTGAATCTAAGACTCTGCAATATCCGTGGCAGTAGCTTGGCATCCAAGCCAAGCTTCGCGGGCTATCAATGTCAAAATAATGCCATAATTTTGATGGAGTTGAAATAAAACACCATTGACAATCATTAAAGATTAATTTTGTGAATGTGTGTGAAAGCAATGGAGCCTGCTTGCTCAATATATATAGTTTTCTAAACATGATTTATATATTAATTTATTAAAAACTATTTAAAGATTTTTATTTGAATCATCTAAATTTAGTCAAATAATGTGAGATATTTAATGTTAATTGAAGATTATATTAGAAAAATTATATTTTAATTAAATTTATTACTCCCTCCATTCTTTTTTATTTATCGTTTTAAAAAATATGTACAATTTTATTTAATTATCACTTTTATACAATTAATAAAATTTAAATTATTTTTTAACATTTTTATTTTTTTCTTTATCAACCTATTTAGTATTTTTTTATCCTTATCATTTTTTGTTTTGTACAATATCTCAATTTATTTTTTTTAAAATTCAAGATTAATGAATTAATTTTTAATTAAAATAAAATTAAAACGACAGATAAAAAAAAAATGGAAAGAGTAATAATTAATGCCATTATTTTGAGGGAGTGTAAAGAAAGCACCCATGACAATCATTAAACATTAATTTTGTGAATATGAAAGCATTGAAGCCTGTTTTGTTCAATATATAGAGTTTTCTAAACATGACAGCTCTTCAAGTGTGCCCAACAAAGGTGCATAAATTCCAACTAAAATGTTGTGCTTTTAATTGCTTTTGTAGTTTGTACACTTCAATTATTCTTGGTACGTGGATTGGGACATTAATTTCTGTCAATCATGGTGGAATTTCCGAATAAATACTTCCTCCATCTGTCTTTTTTAAAATTAAAAATTTTCCAATTTCTTATAATTTTAATTTTTTTTAAAATATTAATTTTATTCTTATAATTTTTTCATCAAATTATAATGACAATTTTTTTAATAAGATTTATTAGGAAAAACTATTTAATATATACTAAGATCTATGTCACCAAAGGTAAAACTTTTTAATACGAAATATATATTAGATTATAAATTAATTTTAAACAATAGCCTAATTGAGTTAAGTCGAGTTTAATTGTAAAATTTTTAACAGTTTATTTGATCATTGTTACATAAAGTTTAAAAGGTCGTTGGTATTAAAAAAAATCATAATTTTATGATCTTATATAAATTTATTAAAATTTTAAACTTTGGTAAAAAAATATTTTATTTCAATTATTTATAGTTTTAATATAATTTTTTATTTTTAGTCAAAATTTATAAAAAAACATTCATGTATCCATTTTTAAAAATAAAATGTTTTATATGCCGTATGAATATATTTCTTAAAAAAATTACAGTACATATCAAATTAAAATATTTTTATTAAATTTTTGTTTTCATTTTTTAGTTATTTCTAAAAAAATTCCTAATTTTTTTTTTAATTCAGTATGATATGAACTATTAACCTCTGCGCCAAACGGCCGTAACAAGTAAAGGCAGCTCCATGTCTCGGATGATATTTTGGATGGGCTGGGCCAATACACCTGGGCTAGTTCTCCAGAACACATGCATGCAGCAAACTGTCACAGAAGTTTCAGGAGCCACCAATTAAAGAAAAAAGACAAATCACAGGCGCATCACTGGAAAAAAAAAAATGGAGGGAGGGAGCTCAAGTGAAGCAACTGCAGAAGCAATCATAAAAACCCTAAAGATCAGAGGCTGGTGTATCGAAGACGACAACAACCAGCTAAAAGCCTTAATTACAATTCAATCAGCATTAGCAGATGATGCTAACGACACGTCGGCGATTGCAAATTCCGTTGAATCGGAGCTTCTCAACATGGACATCAAATCCATCTGTGCTAAATCCTTACCCGACCCGAACTCCCTCCGCAACAAAGCCTCTCATCATCTTCAAGGACCTAAAATCCTTCAGGTCAAAATCTATCCTTCTACCTCTCTATCTTTTCGATTCTATTAGGGCGCTGTTTGGTTTACTCAATGTATATGTATATATTTTTTGGTTTCTTAAAGATATCTTCGGTGCGAGACATATCTGTGAGTAGCATCGAGGGATTTTCGGATTCAATTAACCGGCGGCTCTTGAGATTTACTTTAACCGACGGTCATAATGAAATTACTGCGATTGAGTACTCTGATATAGCTTCGATTCCTAATGATGTTGTTCCTGGTACTAAGGTATTGTTCTGTTTATTGTTTTTAATCGATATGTGCAGTGTAGTGGTGGTACTTTTTTTTGTGCTGTTCAGGCTAGCTGCTTTCAAAAAAAAATGTAGCCATCGTTTGTGAAACTTCATCATATGTGTAGGAACTCAGCAATTTGTTATTTTCTAGGTTAAATGTCACTTATCATTTAAACCCAATAGAGATATGAAGACTCTTCTTTGGATTTTACCTAACAGCTTAAGGCTAAAAGTTCTAGAGTTCGAATCTTGGCTGGCTTCATCTTGTAAACAAGGTATGATGGACGTATGCTTCGCTGGGTCTCAAACCTGACAGGCCTTCTTTTGCACTGGGTTGTCTGAAATGTTAAAGTTATTCTTTGGATTTCACTATAAGCTTTTGGTCTGAAAAGATGTTTGACAAAACCCTGATCTTTTATGTGAAATTTATTGTATCCTTGTAGCCTTTAACCTTGCATTATAGTTCCTTCAATGTAAGATTTTTGTGAAAAAATGGTAATTTTTATTTTGTATCTTATTGATTACTGCTTTATTTTTGGCAGGTTCGACTTGAAAATAAAGTTCCTATACAAAGTGGTATAGTATGCTTGAACCCTAATGTCATAACTCTATTAGGAGGTGTTGTCCAGTCACTTTATGAAGAATGGCAAATGAAAAAAAAATATTCAACCTTGTCTCGTTCGTCGATAAGATTGTCACACGAAACCGATGATGGTGGTCCTCCTCAGTTTGAGAAATTGCAAATTAGAGCACCACTTCATCGTTCGTCTCAGCATGCTGGTTAGTGTTTTTGATGTTTTTGATTGTATTGTATTTAGTGTGCTGAAATGGCATTTGTTATATATTCATATTTGTGTATGCAATGATTTTATTACTGATGCTTTGTGGTATTTATATTAAGTGGGAAAAACACAAGATATTGGCCTTTTTTTATGTGTGACTATTATGCTGGCTTTGGATGATGGACGAATTTTTATTTTTTTATTTCATTTCAATTTTTCATGAGCAAAGGGTGATTATTTGCAGATTACCCTGCATCTACATCCAATAGCAGTGTGCCTACGGCTGCAAATACGCGATTTATACATGATATGCGACAAACACATAATAACAATGGTGATAGAGCGAAAACAGAATACCTCAAAAAAAGGATTGGAGAAGGGCCAAGAAAAAATGAAGGTGATACAAGTTCCATTTTATATTATCTGCCACTTGATTTATATCATATAATAATGCTATGGTGCAGAGAGATTCAATGTGAGCGCACATGCCTTTATGAATTCGCATGTACCGTATGCTTGTGAGATAGGGTTGACCATCAAGTTCAAATGCATATCTAGAAACAGATATGTTTATGCAAAATTGCTGAAAGTTAGGACTCCATCTGGATGACCATCCAGGACCGTTGCTTAAGTGGAACAAACACTGGATATTTGCCTCTTTTTCCTAGTGTGCCAACACTTTGCATGTCTTAGAGAGTTTACTGGATGACAAAAATCAAGCTAAATCTACTAATGTATCTATGGCAATCTTTTGCAGATCACTGCGAGCCTACCTCCAAGAGCAGCATGCCTTCAGGGAGTACTGAAACTAGGCCTATTGATGAAACACAAAATGCACATGTCCTTGGTGATAAGGTGACAGCAGCTTCGCATGATGAGCAAAAGCCAAGTACCTCTGGAACGAGACTGAAGGAAGGTGTGAGCTCATTTTCAATTGTATTTGCAACTTTTCTTTATCTTGTTTCATGATACTGTCTGATGATAAAGAAGAAAAATCATATGGAGTGGAGGACAGGGATTTGATATGTATAAAGAAGGAAAGGATATGATATTTTGTGTCATCTAATATGCATAGACCGGTGCTTGTTTTAAATTACATGGTTCTGTGTAGTTTCCTTTTAAAGTACCGAAAAAAAATGTGATAATTTTATGAAGTTTGATTGAGTCTATTAGTGCAATGAAAGCAATTAAATTTATTGCTGATTTTACAATCACACCAAATAGGGATCTTGATCTCTTTTTTCCTTTTTTTTTTGTTGTTGTCTCCAAGTTTAAGTTTTTTTTTTTAAATAAATTTGTTTCTTATGTTTACCAACATTTTTGTATTTTTGGCAGTAGCTGAATCAGTGCCTGTCCAAAATCAAGCAGCAGCCCAAAAACTCCTTCAGAAAATGGGTAACCCAAATCAACCGGATCGATATTCTAGGGGTTGGAAACACAAGGGCAAGGGTAAAAGAGAAGAGCAGCAATTTTTCACTCTACAAGAGTGGGAGAAGAGGAATGCTGGAGCAAAGCCTTCAAAGAGAAATGACCTTCCAGATATTAGTTGTGATGAGGACCTTGCTCGGCAACTTCAAAGCCAACTTGATATGGAAGATTCTCATGTTGGTATCTTTGCATCTTTTAATGTTTCTAGGGGGGTTGTTTTGATTCTAATTTATCTGAATTTCCCTCTTTTTCAGGACCGTCAGGCACAAACGGGAATGCATAACAAAGTGACTGATGACATTCGAATGAGCATGTTTAATTATGAAAGAGATGCTGTCAAGTTTAACGGAACAGAGCATGAAGGGGGAGGATGGGGAAAGGGAAAGGGTAGAGGGAGAGGGAGGGGAAGAGGCAGGGGAAGGGGAAAATATTACTGAATCTTGTTGACCCGTCTTTATCATCTTGTCCATCACTTTTGATGCTGTGAATTTGCATATTTACAATGTTTTGCCTAGCTGTACTTTGGTGATCATTGAAATAGAACACACATCTTTTTGATGAGTTTACTGTCTCAGAATCCGGAAGATTTGAAGGTTCACTTGTAATTTAACTTGAGAAGTAGCTCTGCTGAAGAGAAATCACTACTGCATATATATGCTTTGGACAGTGATGGCACCAAACTGAAATAATAACGCTATGTGGTTAACTGGTTAATTCACTCATAAAATAGAAATGTAGAATCGAGTTGACTGACAGATTTATACATTTGTACTCAGAAAACTATGATCAGCACCCAACGTGCCAACGTGCTGTTGAATTGGACTGATTCCCCACTATATCTACCTGTGCTGTTAGCTGGGACGGTGCACGACCTGTAGAATAATCATAAAGATTGCACATTGCTGGTTGAATTTTAATAATTAATTTAATGTGATTGTGCAGTAGCATTTAAATATAACAGCTTTTTACCTTTTTGTCAGCTTTTTACCTTTTTGTCAGCTTTGTTACATCTACAACTACATCTACTGCTGCTACTACTAGGATAATACTTCCTTTATACTTGAAGCTACTCATGTATGTATATTAGTATCCGAGAAAGTCAAAACAAAACAGAATCAGAAACGATGGAAAAATATTTGATCCAAATTCAACCGATAATCGGAGTTGCAATAGGTTCAGCAATTGCCATTAGAGCTTACAAGAGAAAATCTCTAAATTTTTCTGGCGCTATTGCCGGCTTTTTGGTTATGACCATTCACTTCGCTATCAGTTACAGGTTTTTTTTTTTTTTCTTTTTTCCACGTCTCTGTTAGTTCCTTGGGGCTTGGAAAGTTTAAAAAGAATCCGAGAAAATTTCACTTTTTTTTTGGGATAACTTGATTAGGTTTGGAGCTATATTGCTAGCGTTCTTTCTCACATCGTCCAAACTCACTAAGGTTGGGGAAGATAAGAAGAGACGTATCGATGCTGATTTCAAGGAAGGCGGGCAAAGGAACTGGTACGGTACCATTAATTTTTTGCTTTATTTGATAGATTTAATATTTTAGCAATCCATTGACATGAACTGAGCTCTTTTAACATGAGTAATCATATGCAGATGTGTTCATGTTCTTATCTTGCCTGTATTTTCTTTGATTGTTTCGTTTCGTTAAAAGGTGCTTCTTTTTTTTATCTTATCAGGATTCAGGTTTTATTCAACAGTGGTATTGCTACTGTTTTAGCATTGGGTATTTGGAAATTGAATGGATGGCAAGAGAAGTGCTTGGATACAAATGAATCTACTATGGTTACTGCTTTAATTGGTGGTATTATCGGTCACTATTCTTGCTCTAATGGAGACACTTGGTCTTCAGAGCTTGGGGTGCTTAGTGATGCTACCCCTCGATTGATTACAACCTTTAAGGTAAGGTTGATGCCCTTTAGTTTTTTTGATGCTATTACTACGAATCCTCCTGTTTCGATCAGTCTGGAGGCATCCTTGCTGCGTGCTTGATGACTAACAATTGAAAATGCTAAAAGCTTTGGACCTTATGTTTCCTGTGCTCACCCAATGCAATTTATTTCTACTGTTGGTAATATGCTGCATATAAATGATCAATTCTCATGTGTAATTCCAAATATTCACCCTGTTACTTATTTTGTATATTCATGAAAGATGTTTTGGCTCTAATTTTAAGCAGTCTTGTCATCACGCCCAGGTGATTTCAGCATTTTTATTCATAGTCTGAGTAGATGTTTCTTATGAATGCGGTGGATGAAATACTTTCAAGTTATTTGCTCTGAATTCTGATGCATTGCATCTCTAGTTTGTGGCTTAAAGAGGCATCTCATAATTATTGTTAAAGTCCATGTATTCATGATTTCATAATATAAATACAACACCTCAATTATCTTGTTCAGAAATTATGCTGTCTTATTTTCTTTTTTGTTTGTTGGTTTGACCAATTGAATTTCCTCTTTTGATGGCATAGGCTGCAACTAAAAAAGTGATGGTTGAGATATTTTTCTATCTCCAAATATTATCACAGAGTAGGAAATTTCGTTCTTAGAAATTTGTGGATTCTGATTTAGTTTCTACCTGATTGATTTGACTATCAGCCTGTTCGGAGAGGTACAAATGGTGGCGTAACAGCAGCAGGACTTGCAGCTGCGGTTGCTGCAGGTGGTGTTATTGGACTTACATTTGTTCTCGTTGGATTTTTCACAACAAGCTGCGGATCTGGTGTTGCTCTGAAGCAGCTTCTGGTTATACCTCTTGCCGCGATAGCAGGATTATGTGGGAGTCTCATAGATTCTCTATTGGGAGCTACACTGCAATTTAGCGGATTCTGCACTGTTCGTAATAAGGTCAGCTGGTTCATCTTGTGCCTTCATTATAAATGTGTGGGGTATGCAAAATGTGAACTTGACACATTTGATCGACTTTGCAGGTGGTTGGAAAACCAGGACCAACGGTGAAAAAAATTTCAGGGCTTAGCATTCTCGACAACAATGCCGTGAATCTTGTTTCTATACTGTTGACCTCATTACTGACTTCAATAGTCTGCGTGTACATTTTCTAAACCAATGGATTTTGTTGTAATTCTGAGAAAGGACGCCTATCACGGTACTTCTGGAACCGCATAATGTATTGATTGAAAGGAGAAATACTAATAACAGTCATTTCTAGAAACTTGATAATCCTAATCTAATTTATTCTGAGCTTTGTTGAGTGAACTGAAATCTTTCGATTGCCTGCATATAGTGTGTTCAGACAATCAATTCTGTGAACCCTGTTCATCGCTTGCTAGGTTCAATATTAGCAACAACTTGAAGTTCGGATATGTTTCTACTCTCTACGTCTCTCTATCAAAAGTTAATTTTGGCAGAATCTGCTGATTTTGGATTCATTAACAGAACTGAAGTGGAAAATTAGGAACAAAAGACAATCAAAGCGGATGAAACTTTCATTTTAATCACAAGTTAACATAGATCTTTATTCATAGCATAGCAGTACATTTTTCTCAGAGAAGGTGCGCAAGTGCATACTTTCTCCAGCCTCTGTCCTTTCACTCGAACAAAAGCTACACACTACGGACCCAGATGTTACAGAGAAGAGCACCCCCAAAAGAAACAAAAAGGTAAAGAGACGACAGTAGTGATTATTGAAGGAAATGATGAAACCGGACTAAAGAGCCAAGCGACTGTGTCTTATAAGCAGCAGCAGAGCATCTCCAGGCAACATTCACAAGTCTCAAAGCAACAAAAGCAGCAACAAGCTGCAAACAAACTGCAATCAAAACAACAAAAGAGAACAACAGACAGAAGACAGAAGTTAGCAGAACTTTAAAAAAGAAGAACATAAGCAAGAACCCAAAAACATTGCATGCAAAGAGACAACAAACCAAGCATAGAGGCAGCCTTTATCTTCATGTCGCCTCTTAACATGATCAACATAGGACATTTGTTGGTGACCTGGTGCATCCATTTACCTGTCCCTTAGGAACTCTCAATATTACTTATCGCACTATTATTAGTTTCTTACACTCATGACTATAAAGAAACACAAAGGCAACAAATATAAAGGATAAGCAAAGCAACTGAGTACAGTATCAACCTGGTAGACTTGGCACAGTGGCACAACATGTAACACATGGAAACACCTGATAGGTTTCTATTTGACGTTTTGGGAGGACCATTTTTGTCTCCATCAAACAGCTAATAATTATTTTGTTGGTATTGCCATTCTTTAGAATTGTCCAACTTTTCTTTGACCAATTTAATAAGAAATCCAACCCGGGAAGGTTCATAATGTGTTATCTTCATTGACAAGTAATCATTTTTTATTATTTAATTTTTAATTATAGAGATATTGGGATATTTTTCACTTGAGATACACAATCCTAATAACAAAAAAGATATAAATAAATTTAAATTAAATATAAAAAAATATAAGCAATCTAACAGTGTTATGTGTAATAATAATATTATCTAAAATCATTTAGAATAAAAAAAATTATGTAATTGACACTAATTTTAATTATGTAATAAGTAGAAAAAGATAAAATGTAGTTATGTCCGTAAGAGAGTGATATTTCAGTACTTTTTCTCTCTAAAAAAATCTCTAAATTTGAGATTTTAATTTTACGGTGATTTCATTTTTCATCTCTCTCTCTTTCTCTCTCTCTCTCTATATATATATATACATATACATATAATGGTTGTTGTAGTCAATTAAAAATGTCGTGTGAAAGGAAAACAAATAAATATATTTAGAGTTGTTTTCAGTAGCTATCTCTCTTCTGCTAATCCTCATGTTATTGGTAAAAAATCTTACAGGGACCATTACACGTAATTATGATCATTATTAGCATTGTTATTATTCTATTCTTTTAAATTTTATACTTGGCAAATGTGGCTGAATGACTGGTTCTTTGGTGGTGTAGCTGTCATGTAACGTGGATTATAATGCTGCCTTCAGAATAATATTTTGTCTGTATCGCCATTAAACCAAAATTTTACGGAATTCAGATGTTACTGTTCTAAATATTCCATTGAGAATTGAGTTAAAAAAAAAAAACAAGAACCCTTTAATCCATAACTTGCCATCATCGTTACATGTTTAAATCTCCAGAAGCATGTAAAAAACAAACCCAGAGACTTTAAATAGAATTAGCTATACAACTTTAGGTGTAGTAAAGCAAACAGCTTGAATACCCCTGCCTGGGTGGTTATAGTAGAACAGCAGCATCTCCATTTTCAAGATCAAGGAGACAAATTACAACTCTTGAAAGAATAAAAATAAGGACAAAAAACAAACAGCCCTTTGGTGATTTTAGCAGATATATGTCAATACACAACTTCAAGCTATGGGGCACTTCCCACAGTCGCGCCGGACAAACCCCATCTGCCAAACAAACCTTCAGGGCAGCAGCATTACTACTTTTAACACAATTATATTACAATGCTGATGCAAAGCCTAGTAGCATCCCAAACTCCCTACTTCAGAAACAAATTTTGATACTCCAATCAGCGCTGCCAATAAATATGTTTTGTTTCTTTCACAAATGGAGTTCCTCGTGTTATTAGCAAGAAACAGAACATGTAGCTGGTTTTACCGAAGCCAAAAGATTAGTAGCCACAGGTTGGTAACCAGCAGCATTTTCAAGGCGTTCCCAAGTCAACCTCCGCTTCTCAGCTTTAACACTCAACATTGAGTCTTCCTCTTCTAACTTACGTTGGCAGGCTAGAACTAGCTCTTCATCCATCTCACAGAACATTTTCCTTATATTCTGTGTTAGATTGAGCACTGCCTGGTTCCAGTGATTCTGGGTGTTCCGTTCAAGAGCAGAGAAGACGAGAGGCACAATCACCTGCCTGTTATGTGCAATAAGATTTAGGATGCGCTCATTATTCCAAAGCAAGTGTGTCCGTTCAGCCACCTGGAAAGGTGAAAGCAAGCTAGTTATTGTTTTCTGCATGCAAAATCTTTGTTACCATATGCATCCAAGTTCTACAAATTTCCCCGAAGGAAATACCCAATATTTGGGACTTAACTAAAAGATTCCAAGTTTAAACTTCATTATGCTCAAGGTGGAGGAATTTGATGGAATGAGAAGAAGATTAGATCCAAATTTGTAGGCATCTCAAAAAAAATCGAAAAAAGATTCATAAAAATCATCCTTCTTGTGCATGCAGAGGCAAGTGGCCTATGATGAATGTGTTGAGTGAAATGCCAATGCCAGGAAAATCCACACTTCAATAGTCAACTAACCTGAATCCAGATGAGTGCAGAACATTCTCAATATTTCAGCTCTAAGTTTGACAAAGTATACTCCAAAATAATGATAAGATGCCAAAAAAGTCTCAAGTCAATCACGATGCAACAAGTGGTTAGTGATGGTGAAATTGGAAGCAGTTTCAATCAGCTGCCCTTATTTATTTTTTAATCATAGGTCATACCCAGGTGCCAATCTATAAATTAACTCGTGACTACAAAACTGAGTTAAGTCATGACTACTTAATTGGCATGACTGACTTTTTTGCCTGTGCATATATATGCTTGGGGAACACATCACCACTCAAAACCTTCTAAGCACAATCATGCTCTCTCGGTCATACAAATCTCATAAGCATCTTCTGCTTCACAATTGTAGGCCATGAAAATGGCTTTCAGTGCAATAGAGGACGTAAGACAAATTCATGGAATGCAATGAACATAAGCCTACAAGATCTACAGCATATGTGCAAAAATTTATCAAGAAATATGTGACATGAAAAATGGGCGCAAAGTACAATACTGGTGTCTTCTATGTAATGAGAATGAGATTCATCAGATGCATTTTACCTGGTAATGGGAGCTATTGAGGCAGCATCCTATACGTCGAAACAGTGGGACCATAATCTTCTGAAACTCTTCCATGCTAGTCATTTCCAAAATCTCTTCTAACTCACTTATAAACATCAACTCCTTCTGGCTATTTGTCACTGGCCAGTACTTCAATAGTCCCTTAATCACAGAACTAGCCATTTTTGGATCCTTATCTATATACTGTACAACACAATATGTTAACTGCTGATGATATACACCCACTGATTTTGGTTTATGCAGCGGAATCAAAGCCCTCCAGAGAAACATCTTGTGTTCCTCTTTCAAAGGCAAGGCAAACCCACTAATAACACTCCCAAAAATCTCCAACAGCTCAGCAATCCCATTGTGACGTTCAGTTTCAAAAACAAAATTATAGATGATATTGCTAACAGCTTTTCGGATGTAAGGTCGATGTACCATGAACTTCCCATAAATCCTATGCAGAATTGTTTTCAAACAGTCTCTTTCTCTTGGATCCTCCGAATCAAAGAGGTCAAGTAATCTCATAATAAAAGAATGATCTACATACTTCTTTGCAGCCTTTGGGTCAACAGCACTAATAAACCGGAGCAGTAGATCATAAACACATTGTAAATGTGACCAATCAGGATCGAACATTGGTTCTTCATCCTCTGCTTCCCCAGCTGTATTGCTCGAACGACACTTTGGTGGGAAAACCCTAAAAAGGTTAGTTGTGCACAACTTACACATTGCAGCCATTGCTAGTTCATTAAACTTTGCAGCTCCAGAAGAAACAAAATCAACAAGCTCAATCAATGTTTGACGTTTGAGATCTTGCTGAGAAGCATTTTTATCTGGATCACTGAAATCTGAAACCTCACAACAGAAGTTTAATTTACTGATAAAAAGACTTTGCTTCTGCACATTTGAAACATCTTTGAAAGATAGATGGGGCTCCACAGCCTCCACTCCTGCCATGATGCTTGCAGGAAAGACTGCTGAAGATACCCTTTTAACAACATTTAATCGACTCGAAAAAGAATTCCCACCGTTTGTACATGGGACTCCATTGCCCCAATTAGTAGAATTGTTTCCTGAATCAATACCAGCGCAATCAAACGATTCAGATTTTGAGGACTTTCGTGGGATTTTGCTTAGAATTTGTTTTAGCATGGTGCCAATGCCACAATGTTCAGCAGATATAGACCTACATCACAATTGCATGCTGAATCAGTAAAATTATAAGGTTAATCAAGCGTAGGGAACGACAAGAAGAGCTTTTTCAAGATAATCTCTGCTTCTAGATCAGCAAGGCAAAGCACAAAATGTAAACTGTCATATAATCTTCTTGGTGAAAACTTCCTTGTATTCTTAACAAGGACATAACTAGCAGTTAAAGTTGCTGATCCAAGAACATAAGTTGTGAAACAAAAGAAGACAAGATTGAAGCCATACAAAATGAAGCAGGCCCAGGGATTGAGGCCAAGGTAGCAAAACAAAAATGAAAATAACAGCCGTAGAATGTAAAGACAGCAAATAGTAAGTTCATTAAACCAAGACTAAGATTCCCTTTGGCCGGTAGCAATGCAAATTGGAGCACAGCCGCCGGGTACTTCAATTAACTATTTCGGGATGCTATTTTCTCTGTCACAGATTCGACACCACAGAATCAAGTTTTTGCAAAATTTAAAACAAATGGTGATCTTGTAATTATCACAAAGATTAGCAGCCTCATCCACCAGTATTACAATATTACCCATGTCTGAATAAATATTGGAGACCAAAACTGCTACAACGAACTAAATCAATACAAATGCAAGAATTAGAGGATCCTTCCTTGACTTGCCATAGACAAAATCCAGGAAACAGAAACCCCAGATCAAGGATAATAGCAAATCAACTTGGAGCCATAAACATTCCAAGAGAAACTCATCAAACTCATTGTTTAACCTAAGAAAAATAGGAAATGGCCTAATGTTGGCAATGATTTAGAGAAAACAAAATTCAAAAAAACTTCCTAGCAGGAAAATTGGAGTGACAGAGACTTAGATCTGAGACAATTATGATATTAAGACAGCTGAATTACAAAAGATCTGCACAAACTTACATGCAGGAATCAAGTGGACAGAGCCCAGATCTTGATTACTTAAAAACAGTGACTGACTTCATCAAACTACACCCACATCACATGCTTCACAAGTGGAAAGAAAAGAAAAATAGAACATCATCACAAAACAACTTTGATGTCAGTCCATAATAAATGTAACTCCATAAAAGAAAAAAATTGAAACTTTATGCAACAAAATAAAAATAGACAAATAACAAAAGGGTAAATACAGATTATAGACAGAAATAGTGGAAGAATAGTAAAGAAGAACCTGTACTGTATCTCAATGGGTGTTAGGAGAAATAGAAGCAAAGATTCAAACTTTTAAAAAAATGAAACTGGTAGATAGATTGGAGAAAGAAAGGAGTCTACTTTTTAGTAAATGGAGGAGATATGTTTGATTATGGGCTATTGGGTAGTGATAGATCTCCATGAAGAAAGTAAAAAAGAAGAGGTAGTACCTCGATTGAAGAGAATAATGAGGGGTGTGGCATTTTCTGAGAATTGCAGGTACCAGTCACCAGTCACCACCACCACCCAGCACTACCAAATATGTTTATGAAAATGGAGATACTACTCTCTCTTTCTCGTTGTCTAATTAATAATACAAGAAAAAACAAACAGTTTGTACTTCAAATAATAATTAATAAAAGCAACATTGCTAAAACTCAGTTTCTTAATCTGAATTTTTTTTTTCTTATAAACTCATTGTGTGGTGTGTTTTGTTGTTTTTGAACTGAACTGTGCTGTGTTTACACTTCAATTATATTCAGAATAATAATGATTATCTGGGACTACCATGTTTTGGTTAACTTCATTTAGATTTTTTATCTTAAGATGCTGTCTTTTCTTTACTCAGTGTTGGTAAATTTCTCTCTGCCATGGATATTTTGAGATTATATACATTTATTTATTTTCGTTGGTATCACTTTTTTTTTTTTGGGCACAAAAGAAATATAAAAATTGTAAAGGTAAATCCAGAAATGAGTGAATAAATCAACTGGCGGTAAGGAAAAATATATATGGATATAAAGGGTGTTGTTTTGTTTCCCACCTTTCAAGTGAAGTAACAAGAAAGTGAAAATAATAATAATAATAAAAATGATAATAACAATAAAGTTGTTGTTTTTTTTATATTTTTAATTATTATTATTATTATTATTATTATTATTACTAGGTGTTTCTAAATTTACGAAAAATATAAAAATTTTATTTTAACTTTTATAAAATTATATTATTTTTCGGTAATATAAGAATTAATATTTCTTTTATTATAACTTGATATATTCTTTGTTAAAGTGTCACTTTGTAAAAAATTAAATCATTTTTATGGCATTAATTGTTATAATTTTAAAATTTATTTATAAGTGTTATCGCTGCTACCTAATCAATTGAAAATATTTTTTTAGATTAATATTTTTTTTACAGAAGAAATCTTAATTTAGAAAAATTTATTTTAGCCAGGAAAAAATGTGAAAAGATTATCTTTTGTGAAATACTATTATATTTTCTAAGTGTAAAAATTAATATTTTTTATTATAACTTGATACATTTTTATAAATTATTATTATTTTTTGTTAATTTAAAATAATTTTATGTAAAAATAGTTAAAATAAAGTCAATTTATATAATTATAAAAAATATAAAAATTAATTTTATAAAAAGTGGTTTGTTTTTGTATAGTGCAACAATTTAATATAAAATATATCAAGTTATAATAAAAAATACTATAATATTTATATTTACTGAAAGTGATGTTAGTTTAAAAAAAAACACAATAGTTTTCACATTTTTTACAAATTTAGATAATTTTTTCTAAATAAAATACATTACTTTGTTTAACAAAGTAAGTATAGAAACCACCTTATCATTATTATTATTATTATTATTATTATGCAAAATAAGGGAATGTCCTACATAAGGAATTTGCTTTGCATAATCTTGCTGATCTTTAAAAAGGGTTAAGGATTTTTCATTGGATGTAAGTATAAAATGATGGGAATCTAGTTGCTATGTTTCATTATTATTATTATTATTTTGTATTAAAATGTTAGATTATGGATTTGAATTGAATTTATAAATTTTATGTGTGAACAAATAATATTAGAAGCAAATTTGTTCATCGATGTGTAATTTACTTCAAGACAGTTAATCAAATACTCCTTTTTTTTTTTTTTTTTTTGGGTTTGGACATGTTGGAAGTTACAGGCTATCTAAAGGAGTCAGTTAATTGCTAGAAGTTATGAAATATCAATCTTTAGATATAAAGAGAGGAATAGAATGACCGCTAATAAGACACATCTCAATTAGTTATTGCATTGAGACTTCAACATCGATTATGATTTGTGGTTTATATTGATGATAGTGATATATTTAAAATTATGAATGATATAATGATATATATAATATTTTAAAAAAATCTAAGAATGATTAATATATATATAATTATATGAATTGATTGGATAATGTATTTTTATTACGATAGTAATTTGTGAAAATTTAACTTAATTTTTTGAAACATTGACATCTCTCTTTTTTCTGGAATAAATAATATAATATTTTGTTGTAAGAAAAATACCAATTTTTTGAACAAAATCTTGCAAGATTCTTTACTTGCATTTGCTTTTTTTTTTTTTAGCAGGAAAAAGAACATAAAAAAGGTTAAAGTGACAATTTACTCCCTTACCCCCCAACCCCTAAACTATTATGCAAGGTACAATCAACCCCAAAATTATCTTTTTGGCTATTTAACTCATAAGAATATAAAATTTGGCAATTTACCCCAAAATTTCACAAAAAAGGAGAGTGAATAACACTCTTTGTTCTCTATTTTTTATTTATTAAAATAGATATTTTTAATTGATAAAAATTATAATTATTTATCTCTACTATCTTTTACTTTTTTTATCGTTATTCTTTTTCTTCTTCTTCTTCACCGATGAATAAAAAAAATCTCCTCCATCAGATCACCATTTCAGTCATCGTCCACCGCTTTTAAACCAACCTTATCCACATCTTACCCAAACTCAATTGATCCTTCACAATTCTCCTCCATAAAAAAAAAAAAAAAACCTCCACCACTGCTTCAATCACCATTCCCACCATCTGCTTATAACCTTACCAACAACCTACCATACTTAATCAAATTCTCACCATGCTCCCTGAAGGTAGTAATGTTTTCTTACATTAAATACCCAAAAAAATCAGAAAAAATTAAAATCTCAATAATTAGCAAATACTTTAAACTATCATTCAAAATGCTAACAACAACATCCTAGTCGATAACTCAATTTTTTATGGGAAATAAAATCAGGTACCTGCTCATCATAGCTCTTATATCTACCACACCATTACTTCTATGAAAATGGGTTTCTAAAATTGAGTGTTTTGATAAATGGGCAATTTTAAAAATTGATTGTTTTTTTAAAAGAGAAAATTTGATTGTTAATGTTATTACTGGTTATGTCTTTGTTGATTTCATATATTATTATTGTTGATTTTGTTAGATATAGTGGTGATGGTGTTGATTTTATCAATGGCGATGTTGGACAGTGGTGGTGTTTGTTATGGTGGCATTGTGTGGTTGATAAAAATGGTGGTGTTGAGTAGTGTTAGTTTTGTTGTTGATGATGAGGTTTTGGGCAAAGTTAGTGTTAAATTTTCATGCAATGAGTTGTTGATGATAATAATGATATGCGATGTTAATTTTTTTTAGGCAGTGTGTTGTTTATAACAATAGTGGTGTTAGGTGATTTTGATGGTGGTGCTGTTAATGATGATGGTGATTTTGATTAGATGCTCATAGTATTGTCGTTGTTGAAGATGGTATTGGGTGGAGTTGGTGGTGTAAGTATTGCTGGTGGTAGGTGATATTGATGGTGGTGTTGCTGATTGTAGGTGTGATTGATGGTGGTGCGTAGTGTTAATGGTGGTAACAAGCGGTGATAAACGTACGTAATTATGTTAAGAGAGGTAGGAGGATTAAAAACATAAAACATCTATAATTTTTATTATTTTTTAATACACTTCACCTGCTATCGGAAGTAAGTGTTGTTCACTGTCCTATATTTAGGGTAAATTGCCAAAATTGTGATTTTATTTAGATTGAATAGTAAAAAAGTTACTTTGGATATACCTAACCCCTTTATGGAACTCTCTTTTTTCTCTCTTATATGTTTCCTCCAAGAATCTTCAAGATTTCGGGCTGTCGTTAGCCTTACTTCTTTTTCAGTCTTATATAATTTTAATGTTTATAAATAACTTTTTTTCTGCCTTCATTGGCTTTTATATACTCTTTTTAGGTTTATTGGACATAGCTTTGATGTTGTTTACGAAGTTTTAAATACTTAAAAAGCTTACATAAACATTCCGGATATAGATGATGAGAGGAGAAACTCTCAAGCAGATAAGTAGCAGTCTGTGTGGAATGTTTCCCCACTAGGTTTCTTGAAATTTAATGTGGATGCTAGTTTTAGCCAACGATCTCGACAACTTTTATGGCAGTTATCGTTCGAGACTACAAGGGAGAAGATGAAGGATGGTTATTGTTTCTCTAGAGAGGCAAATTCAGTGCTAGTTGCGAAATCTCTGGCTTTGTTCGCTATTGTGGCACTTGCAAAATGAAGGGAGATTCATATTGCTTTTTGAAGCATCCCATCAATAGCTTATTGCAGCAGTAAATGGGCAAAATACGGAGATTCTTTGAAACTTCAGGTTGGCAAAATATGTATCTATTATTATCAATCATCCTTCTTGAATTGTGAACCCACTTGATGAGTTGGCTAAACGACTGTATGTTGTCATTGTAAAATTCCGTTTAGTAATAAAAATGTGTTAAAAAAAAAAAGTCAAAAAAGTTTATTTTGGGGTTAATTGCATCCTGCATGATAGTTCAGGGGCAAATTAGCACTTTAATCTTAAAAAAGGCCCTATAACCACACAGCAATTTTTTTTAAAAAGGAAAAAAAAAATATTTTGAGGGGCAGAAACAATATTGCAAAGGGCAATAATAATTTACCATTTTCCAATGTAAAAAACAAGTGGTGGAGAAAGTTTGAGACAAAATTCAATTATTAAAGCATTCTTCATTTCATCACTCCATCTCAATAATTTTATTTTTTCCTCAAGCTGCTCGATAGCTGCATTTTATATTTTATTTTTATTATTTTAACATATAGATAAAATAAAATAAATACGTTTAAATCGTGAAATTAAAATAACCAAACAACAATTTTACACTCCTTTATTTTTAGGATTAAAGAGAACATATTATGACATGGATAGTTAAAGAAAAGAAATATTAATAATAGCATTATTTATAACATTTTAAACATTTAAAAAACATTTATTTTGTATTTTAACGCATTAATAAGTCAACTGTTCAATCTTTATCTTTTCTTTTATTTTAAAAAAAATTCTTTATTTTATAGTTTAAAATATTTATAAATTAAGGATTCAGTCTTTATATTTTTTCTCCTATTAAATTAAAAAAACCATTTAATTACTTCATAGTTTGATCCAACAAAAGATTTTTACTAATAATCATGAAAAGAAGTAAAATTAATTCCAGACTTAGGAGCAAAGCAGTCCACTAATGTCAAACAAAATGATTAAGATGAGAACATGGCATGATAATAGGAGCACACTTTAAGAGACTAACAATAATTACAAGTAGGATTTGCCGGACAAAAAAAAGAAAAAAAAGTTCCAAAAGCACAAAGAAGTTAAAAAAAAAAATAGAAAAAAGTCAATTAAATTTGATCTATTTTTCTTATTCTTCATCTACTTTTAATTTTGGTTGATGATTGTTCCCCACCGCAACAATGTCTGAATTGATATGTAATATATGTTACATATAATATCGTACCATGCTTTTGTCTTTTAGTGAGCTTCTGGTAAAAAAACCGAAAATATAATATTTGAATTTGTATTAATTAAAATTATAAAATATAATTTTTAAAAATAAAAATAAAAATAAAATCCATTCAAATATTCAAAATAAAAATAAACCAAGAAACTCACTTCCAAGGAATGTCTCCAAGTAACATCCAATCAACTGTTCCTTTCACTGGATGAAAAATCCCAATAAAAATTAGGTAAATTACAATCACCTTTAAAATTTAACTAAATTCATTAATCTATTTTTATATTTTTAAAAATCAATTAATAATTCATTTATATTTAATTTTATTAATTAATTTTTCCACTAATTAAATATTTTCTTATAATTTAATATTTTTATTATAAATATTAGGAAGTGTTAAGTTAGCGGAATAGAAAAATAATTAATAAAATTAAATATAAAAAAATATTTAGTTAACTTCTAAAAATATAGGGATGAACTAATAAATTCAAATAAATCTTAAGAGATGTTAGTAAATTACCTTAAAAATTATCTAACTAAACCTTATATCTACAAGTAATTAGTTCATTAATTAACCCAATCAAGCAACCATTTCAGATATAATTAATCAATTAAATTCATGACTATTTACGTACACAAAAACACACGAAAAAAGATGGTGAAGACAGCAAACATATTTTTTTTTTCAAAAGCTCCCAACAGCCCTTGATAGGCAGCCACTGTACGTCTCCATGTCTATTTTGGAATAGTGGCATGGGCAAATGCCTTTTTTCAAAATAATCTAAGATTAATGATGGCAAATAAGGGTGTCCAAAAAATTAGCCAGCCGAAATTGTCGAGCCGAGCCGAACTCGGCTCGAACTAAAAAAGAGAGAGTGGCTCGGTTTCTGAGTGATGGAGAGAGTGACTCAGTTTAAGAAGGTGGGTTTTTTGCGGGTTCGACTGGTAGTTTGGTGTGAAGGTTCAAATATTCGAATTGACCGAACTCCTGATTTAGAAAACGACATCGTTTTATATTAGGGCATTTTAACCCTACATATAAAAATAGAATTTTCTAAAGGGGCCTCATTTCACAGCCGCCTCCCTTACCCTTCAACCCTAAAAAGCTATGTTTTTTCTCAAAACTCAAACCTAAAGCCGCCTCCCTCCATTTCCAAACCCTAACTTCAACCTCTCAACTCTCCATCTTCTTCGTTTAACCCTAGCCGCTCTCGTTTCTGTCAACCTCTAAACTCTCCATCTTCTTCGTTTAACCCTAGCTTCCATTTGATTTATTGAACCTCTCATCTCATGATGTGTCATGTTCTTCCATTGAAGCATGCATGATGCATCCACAACTTCTGCTGCTCTCTATATGTGTTATGTGTTCTCCTCTTCTACTTTTTTTTTATAGAACCGAGATCAATAGATCATTGATCTGTGTTCTCGTTTTGGATGCTCTGATTTGTGTAAGTTGACCTACTAATGGTGTTTAAAATTTTTGCATTTATTTTAAATCATTCAATATTTCGATTACCTAAATCTGTTTTTTTTAAATGATAGATCATTTGAGATCTGAAGGTGGAAGCTCTCCTTTCTATATTATTTGTTTGATTTGTTCTTTGATTTAAACAAAAGGTGGAAGCTATCTTTCTTCAATCTCTGTACAAATCGAAGCTTTGTAGAAGAGGTAATTTCTATGAAATTAATTTTTTTTAAGATCTTGATTCTGGAAAGCCAAAAATATATTTTTTTGTTATTTTTTTAGATCTAAAAATTAGGTTAAATTTTTGGGGGGGTTTATATATTTTGTGATGTTGAATGTTGATTAATTTGTGGGGATTTATATATTTTTGTGGGTTTATATATTTTTGTGATGTTTATATATTTATATATTTTTTGGGAAAATGGATCTATGGACTATGATGTTGATTTTGTTAAAAAATGTTTTTTAAATCTTTTATATAGTATGTAATATTTTTGCTACGTATACATGTTGATGTGTTTTGATTTTTTGTGAATCTGTGAAAATGATTTTGTTAAGAGATATGCTAGTTAATTTTTATAATCTTTGTTTATAGTGTATCTGTTTATGTTTGGTAAATGTGTGTCTGTTTATGTTTATGTGATTTTAAACTCTGTCTCTTTTTAATTTGAAGTTGTGCTTTAATTTGTAATATGTGTTGCGTTTGTTTGACTTAGATGGATAATGTTGTTGGTATAACTACCAACAGCAACATTACTGTTGCTCCTGTTAGTGGTGAACCGAACAAAGTCCCATAGACAGTGGAAGCATCTAAAAAATTCGAGCAGCCACCACAAGCAGCTCAAAAATCAACAAAAAAAAAAAGGTTGAACACAAATCACTTGCCTGGGAACATTTTGAAGAGATAAAAAATGCATCAAGAGTTGTGTACAAAGCAAGGTGCATTTACTGTGCTAAGGTAATTAATCAGAAACATGGCACATCATCTATTAGGAATCATATTCTTACTTGTTTAAAAACTCATGATAAAAACTCTAGATAGAAATTGTTGACATTTCAACCTGTTTTTGAAATGGTGGAAGCTGAAAGTAAAGAAACCTTAAGATCAATAGGAACATGGAAATTGATCAAGAGGGAATAAAAAAGTGTCTTGCACATATGATTATTGTTGATAAAATGCCTTTTAAAAGTGTGCAAAGGGAGGGATTTAAAAAATTCTTGTGTGTTACATGTCCTAGGTTCAAATTACCATCTAGATCCACTTTAACTAGGGACTGCTTTGATGTGTACTTACGTGAGAGGCAATCTTTAAGTATTTTTTTTAAAGATCATTATCAAAGGGTGAGCATAACTACTAATACATGGACATCTATTCAACGTATAAATTACATATGTATGACTGCTCACTTTATAGATGATTAATGGAAGCTACATAAGAAAATTATCTCATTTATGCCTATTACATCTCACAAAGGTGATTATATTGTAAAAGCTTTGGATAATTGTTTGCTTGAGTGAGGGCTGAGAAATATATTCACTATAACTATGGATAATGCCTCATCTAATGATACAGCCATAGGGTATTTTAAAAAGAAAGTCTTAAGTTGGGGTTGTAGTTCAGTTAGATCTAAGTATTTACATATGAGCTGCATAGCTCACATATTGAACCTGATTATGCATGAGGGGTTGAAAGATGTTGGTGAGGCTGTTAAAAAGGTTAGAGAATGTATTAGATATATAAGAAACTCACCCACAAGACTTAGAAAATTTAAAGAATATGCTTAGTTAGTTGGGATTGAGTTTAAATCCTCTCTCTCCCTAGATGTTCCAACAAGGTGAAATTCCACCTATTTGATGCTCAAAACAGTTTGTGTTTATGAAAAAGCTTTTGACAAGTATGATGAACAAGAGTCATCATTCATATAAGATTTGAATGATTTTGTCTCTGAATACTTTGACTGACTGTCTGTGAACAAAATGGTTGATTTACTGAAACACTTTTATGACATTATAATGAGAATTTTTGGTTCTCATTATGTGACTTCCAATACTCTATTTTTTGAAATATCTGATTTATATTGCATCTTAAATGAGTGGAAGCAATCTCATGATTTGCATGTCAAAACAATGGGTTTGAATATTACAGAAGTTTGGAAATATTGGGGTGATCCTGATATGATGAATAATCTGATATTCATTTCTTCTGTTTTGGATCCTCGAGACAAACTTAAGTACATGTTATATTTTCTTTGTCAAATGTATGGACCTGATATTTGTAAAAGCTTGTCTCAATTAGTGAAAAATAATCTTCATGAATTGTTTGATGATTATGTGGATGTTTATGGTCATGTACATGAGAATGCTTCTCAATTATCTACTTCTCAATCATCTACTCCTACTTCTACAAATTCTATGAAAACTGTGTCAGCGTTGAAAGCAAGATTTAAGTAGCATAAAATGGATGCTGAAATTGGTGGAAACAAATGGTCTGATCTTGAAATATACTTGAATGAGTCTACTTTAGAAGAAGAAGGACCTTTTGATATATTGAGATGGTGGAAACTAAATTCTGAAAGATTTCCTGTACTATCTAGAATGGCTCGGGATATTTTAATCGTTCTCATCTCAATTGTTGACTCAGAATATGCTTTTAGCACTAGTGGTATAGTGCTGGATGCATTTAGGAGTTCATTAACTCCAAGGATTGTGGAAGCATTAATTTTTTCCCAAGATTGGCTAAGAGCTAGTAAAGAAGAAATTTCTATTGAGGAGGAACTTAATAAACTTGAAAACTTTAAAAATGGCAAGTATTTAAACCTTTTTAAATCTGTTATTATTTTTTTGTTGAATCTGATTAAGTGTTGATGGATTGATGGCATTGCTCTCATTCTTTTTCAGATCTTGTAACTATGGGTGTTGGTCCATCAACAACACCCACATTAGGTGTCATCTAACTAATTCTTAGCAGTGCCTTAAGTCCTAAATGCACATACTGGCAGTAAATTCATTTAATCTCTATTTCTTATATTCTTTATTAATTTGATTTCTTTTAATTCTTATTTCAGGCTTTGAGGTAGGAAACTTCCATTATAATTTGAAAATTGAGCGGCTCCATTATCTTGGGTGGTATTTCATAATGGATTGCATTCCTTGCATTCTTCTGTTTTTGCTTGCCTTGCCTGCATTCTATTATTTTTGCCTGCCTTGATAATAATTTTGTTTTTGCTTGCTGCCTATTTGCTTTCATTTGCATATACATAAATTGCATTCTTGGCTTGGCTGGTACAATGATGAATGCTTCCGCCTTGTATTTGACTTTTTTTAAAGTTCATTTGTGCTGCAATTTTTTGGGGGGCAGTCTTTAAGTGCAACCAAAAATTGTGGTCAAGGTTCTTCTATGAATTAGAAACAAAACCTAAGTATTAGCCAAGTTAATTTTAATATATTGTTCATTTCATTTTTTACAAATATCTGAGTATTAGCCAAGTTACTTTTTTCATGTTTTTTTTGCAGGTTTTTGTTTTTGTTTTTGTTTTTTGCTTTATATTGTGCAGGACCTCTCAAACCTTTTTTGCTAATGGGTTCTAAAGATCATCAAGTGCATGAGAATTATATTTTGTCAAATACTTAGTTTAATTTGGGATGTAATTTATTAACATTAATTGTACATGATTCTAATTGCTACATTTCATATATTGAGCCCAAAAGTATAATTAAAAATGTAATTTAGGCTCAGATATTACAATTTTTTGGACATATTTTGTAAATTGTTAGGGTTTCGGCCCATAATATATAATTATATATTATTGTTTTTACTTTGGGCTCAACAATTTAAAGCCCAAAGCCCATAGCCCATACCTGCTCGGCATATCCGATTCAAACCCGACATTATGGGTAATCCAACCTGTCGGTTCTTCCAATAAATTGATTGTGGTTCAGCTTAGTGTTCCTATACATCCGAACCTGCTCGAATTTTTCCTTTGTGCCCCCGACTGACCCAACCCGTCCGATGAACACCCCTAATAGCAAACAAGCCACATTTTATAATACATTCGGTAAATGTAAATTATTTTTTGAATTATATGAAAATTGGACTATAAATGTCACAAATTAATTATATTTTTTTTACGTTCATCACAACCTAAAAAAAATTGGATAGAATTATCATTGAATTCAGATTTGTATATACATATATGTGTGTGTGTGTATTAAAACCGTACCAACATATGTATCTATACAAATGAAATTAGAATTGTTAGATTAATACTTATTTAATTATAGTAAATAAGATATTTTTAAGATAAGAATACAAAGAAAAGAGAACGAGACAATAATGTTTTTGGAAGAGAAGTCTCAGATAGTTATTTCTCTATTAGATAATTAATATAGATACAATCTTACAAAAAAATGATGCAAATATGTGTACAAATCCAATGGTCTCTATATCTAGTTATACAAAGGACAAAAATGACTATACTAGAGTTTTATACAATAATAATATTAACCCTTATTAATAGCTTTATCATCCCCCCTTAAGCTCACTAGTTTGGGTAGAATTGTGAGCTTACAACGAAGCTCCAGAAAATAGGTAACTGGAAGAGCCTTGGTCACTGCATCAACAAGTTGTTCAATAGGAGTTTGTTGAATAACAAAGCTTGTTACAAAACTTTGTCATGAAAGAAATGATGATCAATTTCAATGTGTTTGGTGTGAGCATGAAGCACCGAGTTTGCTGCTAGGTAGGTAGTACTAATGTTATCATAAAGCATTCAAGGTGAGGATGGAATATAATTGTGTAATTCTTGCAACTTAAGGACTTAATCCATGATAGTTCAACGGTAGCATTTGCTATGGCATGATACTCCAATTCGATGCTGGAGCGGGAAATAACTCTTTATTTGGAGGAGGACCAAGAAATGAGATTATACCCTAGAAAAATACAATATCCACCTATGTTACGTCTGTCATCGGGACAAGAGGCCCAATCATCATCTGTATAATAAGTTAAGTTTATGTCTATTGTTTGTTAGAGAAAAGTGCCATGGGAGCTGGTAGATTTAAGGTATCGAAGAAGACATTTCACTGCTTGCTAATAGGTAGTGGTGGGTGAGTGCATAAATTGACATACTTTATTGACAACGAAGGTTATGTCTGGCCTTGTAATAGTGCAATATTGAAGTGCTCTTACTACTCTGTGATTTTCTGAAGGATTAGGTAGTGGCGTGCCATTATAGATAGATAACTGAGAAGTATGAGTCATTTGTGTGTAGTAAGGTTTACAATTTGCCCTGTCAGCTCGAGCAAGAAGATCATTGACATATTTAGCTTGACTGAGGTGAACTCCTTGATCAGATGTAGCCACTTCAATCCAAAGAAAATAAGGTAAAGGGCCAAGATCCTTAAGTATAAACTGAGAATGAAGTTTAGATATGAGCTGTTGTAGGAACTGAGGGTTGTTACCTGTAAGTATGATATCATCAACGTATATACGAAGAAAAATTGTGAGTGAACTGGTGAAATACATGAATAAGGATGCATCAGATTTAGATGCAGTGAAGCCCCAATGTATTAGACACGAACTTAACTTAGTGAACCAAGCTCATGGAGACTGCTTTAGGCCATAAAGTGCTTTGTTGAGTTTACATACCATAAGTACAATTGAGGAAACTTAAAATCCAAGGGGTTGTTCCATGAAAATGTCCTTTTTAAGCTCGCCATTTAAAAAGGTATTATGAACATCAAGTTGATGTATGGGCCAATTATGCATTAAAGATAAGCAAATGATGATCCGAATAGTGGTAGGCTTAACCACAAGACTGAAAGTTTCAACGTAGTCTAACCCCTCCGTTTGATGAAAGCCTATAGAAACTAAAGAGGCCTTATAACGATCAATACTACCATTAGCTTTCAACTTCAATTTGTAGACCCACTTACATCCAATAACTTTATGTGCGGTGGAGGCAGGAACTAGAGTCTAAGTCATATTTTTGTGAAGGGTAGCTATGAAGCTTTCTTAAAGGATTAAGGCTCATTTTATGTTTTATATAAAAGAGCTTTTGGTTTGAAAACTCCGGCCATGGGTCTTGTGCATATGGGGTGAGAGTTAGTTAGTTTAGGTGGCTTGAATATACCTCATAACGGAGTTGGCATGGCTGGAACACTTAGAGAACCTGCATTTAGCAAAATATTGAACGTAGTTTATTTTGTTGAATTAAGTGAAAGAACTTGTGTTGAAGAAGTAAAACAAGGAGAATATAGATATAAATGTGAAATATTTAGAGATAATTATGTAGAAGTTGTGGGTTAGATAGGTGGAGAAGAAGACAGGGAGGGATTGATTTATAAGTTGGGTGGTTGAGGAGACGTTGGAGGTGTAGGTGAAGGAAGATAAACATGAGAAGAAGAAACTAAGATCGAATTGTCACAATGACTAGCAGTAGAAGGAGATAAGAGATTAACAAATGGGAAAGAGTGCTCATTAAAGGTGACATGATGAGAGATATATATACGACCTGTTTGAGGTTGAAGACACATATAACCTTTATGTTGATTGTTGTATCCTATAAAGACACACTCAGAGGACCTCATTTCAAGTTTATGGTGAATGTATGGTCATAAAAAGGGAAAACAAAAATAACCAAAGGTTTTAAGAATATAGTAATTAGGAAGTTTGTGATATAGAACTTCATATGGAGATTTATTCGCAAGAACTTAAGTCCTGTTGATGAGATAGGTGTTGGTTTGGAAGGAATATGGCCAGAGTGAAAGAGGTGTAGAACTGTGAGCAAGTAAAGTTAATCCCATTTCAATAATGTGACCCATTTCAATAATGTGACGATTCTTTCTCTCTACCCGACCATTTTGTTCGGGAGTATAGGGACGAAAATTCTATATAGAATACCAAGAGAAGAAAGATATGTAGAGACATATCTATATTCACTTCCCCAATCACTTTGAATAGTTTGGATTTTAGAATTGAATTCAGTGTTAACCATAGCATTAAATTTGATAAACAAAGGTAGTTTCTCATCTTTAGTTTTAAGAACATAAAGCCAAGTGTATCGTTAATAATCATCAATAAATAAAAGAAAATAATGAACACCGAAAGTGGAATCTATTAGTATAGATGTGCCCTAGTGCCATTTCTTGTAAAATAAATGACATTGTACTTTTATCCCTATGGCAATAAAATATTCATTTAAATAAAGTGTTTATTTATTTGAGTGTGTACCCTTTAGCATTATGTTAAAAGAGTTTATTATCAAGAGTAGTGACAAACTCTTTTAGCACATATACTATAAAATGTTCATAGTCATTAGAATTAATGTATGGGTAGTATTAATCGACAGACTATCACCTTTGTCTATTTTCCTTGATTGGTATATGATATCGATAGTGGGAGGTAGCAAGTCTCATGCTTGATATGAGATATTAGAATAGACATATGGATACTAATGTGATGGGTGGATCGAACAGTGACGTAAGATAAGTGATTGCATAGAAATTCACTTTTGTCAACAATCACTATCTTGCACATAATCGTGCATATGGTCCTTTGACCTGAGGTGATACGGTCATCCATATATGGTTGGTTAGAGTTTGTTACTGCTTACATATCTGTGCTAGCCATGTATGGGTATATGGCGTGTGATGGCTCTAGTCGGTTATATATAAGGATGAGTGATCGACCAAGATGGAATTCATTACCTGAAAGTGAACCAGGATAAGATCCTATGCTATCTAAGTTACTTTTGATGAATAAGTACCTAGCCTAGTCAAACTTGACTTATCTGAAAAGAGTTTTGGAACTGTGGACACCCTCGGACCTCGCTGCCTACAAGTACTAAAAAGAGTTTTTAGTAAAAGTCATATTTTATCGAGAATTGAACTAAAGATGAGGTCATATGATTGAGGCAATTAGAGTTCGACTAACCATGACTTTAGCTAATGTTGGGATCTTATAATGAAGGGACATTGAGTGCATGGTAATTATATTCCATGGTTCTTGTGAATCTACGGATAACATTCTTTTCCAATTGGGTAGTCGTGACATCTATGCTGGGGGTCACTCACGACTTATGGAAACTAAATGTGATTAATTGAAATTTTCACATTTAGCTTGGAAAGAGTTTCCAATAATATTAAGAGTTAATATT
Organism: Mallotus repandus; assembly: GCA_949671775.1. NCBI lineage: Eukaryota > Viridiplantae > Streptophyta > Magnoliopsida > Malpighiales > Euphorbiaceae > Mallotus > Mallotus repandus. The sequence goes on along the minus strand of CATIWM010098679.1, from coordinate 5,991 downwards.
ATTTATTTCCATTGCCATTTGGACTTGAACCTAGTAAGTCACACGCATAAGAGTTGCACCGATAATGATAATTATTAATTTGATTATTAATTAAAGTGTTTAATTAATTGATTGAATTAAATAAATTGGATTTTCGCTTGTGTGGGGATCTAGCATGTCCCAAAATCTAATTCAAAAGTTAGGACTATATTTTGGACTTAGGCCATATAATGGGCCAAAGCATGTAGCTTATGGATGATAAAAATGAGCTTGAATAAAGTTATGTATTAGTGAGGTGGGCTTTATCTAAGTGTTAGATTAAGCCCATGTGACTAATTAGTGGATATTGTAGAGATGGGTTTATTTAATAGTTAATTAAGCCCAAGCCTAAACCCACTTATTTAAGGAGGTGCCACCTAAGCATGTGACATGGTAGCCACACAAGCATGGGTTTACATGTAATGTGATTACATGGATGAGAACATGGAGATGTGTCATAAGCATGCATCTTAAATTAGTGGAGAATCTTTACATATATATATTATGATATATATAAATTAGTCCACTAACTTAATGGAGAATTTCTACACATTAAAGATTAGTCACTCACATGTGCACTAACTTAGTGGAGAATTTCTACACATTAAAGAATAGTCTCTTACATATTCAATGTGTAAGTCAAGTTTCTCTACACACTAATTTTACCACTTCCATTAAGAGAAAAATAGACTAAAGAAGAAAAGAAGAGAGAAATACAAAAGTTGTGTAGTCTTCTTCTTCTTCTTTATTCTAAGTGTTGTAAGTGTGTTTATAAGAAATACAAGAGTTGTATTTTTCACAAGTCCATTTTGATCATCCCTTGTACAAGATTTGTACAAGTGAAGTATACATTCATCCAAAGAAAGTTAAAAAGTCCTACAACATCCAAGCAAGGAGAAAAACTCTAGTAAGCTTTCAGGTCAGTACAAAGAAGGAGCTTGTGGGTAGAGTTTCTTCTAACCTTGGAATCATTCCGGTGTAACTTGTGTGTTTCGAGCTAGAGGCTTCAAACTTGGGGAGCTAAGAGCTTGTAGAATTGCATCACCAATTTTCTAAGGCTTACCAAGCGTGCTGCCAACATTTAGAGTTTGTAAGTGTTACTAAACTTTATGTGTTTTAATTGATTTGTGAATTTTTATTTGTGTTGTTTATTTAAGCATGCAAGTATTTAGATGTGTAAATTTATGTGATGTGATCTTGGCATATTTTGAATTCTTGCCTTCATGCAAGGATTACATGCTAGAGAAAATTTTTAAAATTAACTCTAATCGGATTCGTGCTCATGCCACTCTTCCGCTCCATCCGGTGCATGTAATTGATTCCTTTTAGTGGTATTAGAGCCTAAATCTTATGATTTACATGCTAAATGTTGTATTAATTATAAGAGTCATGATTATACTTGTTGTTAGTTACAAGAGTTGTGACTAAAGATGCTTAAAAAAATTTAAACAATACTGTAGCAATAGTGCCACTGTAGCAACAACTGCTGTGACCGCAACACTGTAGCTATAATGGTACTGTAATAGTATGCAAAATATTTGTTTTCTTGTTTGTTTGATTTTTTTCAAATACATGATAATATGCAAGAGTTGTATTTTATTAAATATTTGCTTGTCATACATTCAAAGAATGATCATGGACTTAGTTTACATCCTATAGTTTGTAATAATAATTAATTTTATTATTTTGGTAAGTAATTAAATGTTAATTACATAGAATTAGGATGTAAATATTTGCCTTGGCATGCCAAGGATTGAATGTAAATCACAAGAGTTGTGACTTGGAGCTTGAAGTGTTCAAGACGGTGTCCCATTCAAATCTTTGGTGGCTTGGATCAAGGCCCATGAAAATGGTGATAAGGAGTTTCATGACTTGAAGGTTTTTCTTGGGCTAGGCCCATATGTAAATTATTCTAACAGTTAGAATAGGGTTAGGAAAGGCTTATGATCACTCCTTATTTGTGCATCCATTTTGCATGTTCTACGTATATATGTGATATATATATTGTAACATGCTATATGCATATGCGATATGTATATATGAATAGATGCCATGCCATGTATGTATGAGATATATACAATTGAAATTGGCTAATGTGCAAAGTGAGACCTTAATAATTAAAGACCCAAAAACCTTCCAAACTAAATTTAAGTCTAGGCTCTCCATTAGAGCAATAACTTCCATGGTCTTGGGCTTGTGTGCATCGGCTATGGATACATAGGGGTGTACATGAGGCCTAAGAGATTCATGTAGTGTTATTGTTAAGCATGAGATGTTGTGGGTGTATGGATACACTGTGAGCCAAGAATGGCAAATAGGAGTACCTGAGGTTTATAGTGTTCAAATCCATATATTTCACTGATCCAATGGTATGGACCTAACTAATGCTAAAGGCCAAGAATGACAATGTGTACTTAAGGCCTGTAACATTAGGAGCCTGATTGATGGAACCTCACATGAGATGTGATGAACAAGAGTTGTCCACTTAATAAGAACTATTATTCAAAGAATGCAATGTGTACCTGAGGAATATTAGTGGCCCATTAAGAACTCCATCACCCACTAGAAATCCATCCAACAAGTATTTTCGTTTTCTACTTTGGAAGTGTAGGAAGAAAGTCTTTCCCGGCTACGTGCAAATTAGTGGGAGGCTATTATGATTAAAGACCAAATCTAATGGTAAAATAACAATGTCATATAACTAATTAATCTTGCTATCTTTTCGCAGAAACTTGATAATATAAGATCATCAAACCCACTCGCAATCATACTCGACCAACATAGGCTCATAGACCTTAATTTCATAGATTGGCTAAGGAACCTAAAAGTTGTTTAAGCTTCCGAGAAAATACTTTATGTATTAGAACAAAGTCCACCCGGACCTCTTCCCAAAAATGCTTCCCAAGAGGAGCAAGTCACTCTAAATAAATGGAAGGATGATGACATGCAAGCACGTTGCATTATGTGGGCTTCCATGAGTACCGAAATCCATCGGCAACATGAAAAGTACACAAGTGCACACGAAATCCTACTTCACTTACAAGAGCTATTTGGTGAATATAGTAGGACTACAAAATATGAGATATCTAAGCGACTTTTTCGTGCTAAGATGAAGGAGGGAAAGGAAGTTGGAGTCCATATGAACTCTATGATAAAAGCCATAGAGGAGCGAGAGAGTCTATACTTCACAATGGACTACCACCTCCAACTGGATATTCCTGAATCTTTTGGGTAAACCATTGCCAACTTCCATATGAACAAGATAGAGTGAACTCTTGCAGAGCACTTGAACATACTTGTGACAGCTCAAAAGGCTATCCAAGGGATTAACAAAGGGAAAGAGGTTGCACTTATTGCCACTTCTAGTAGGACTAAGAAGAAGGCCAATAAGAAAAATAAAGGCAAGACAAGAGTTGTCAAGCCCACAGGTGGCATAGCTAAAAATAAGGACAAAGCCATTGTGAGGGAAGAGGAAGGCAAAGGAACATGTTTCTACTACCAAGGTGAAGGACATTGGAAGAGGAATTGTCCTAAGTTCCTTGAGTCTCTCTAGACAAAAAGAAAGGGCAAACATGGAGAAGGTAAGACTTTCTTTAATTTATCTATTTCTAAATGTTCTAAAAGCTCATCTAATGCATATGTATTGGATACCGGTGCGAGTTCTCACATTTGTTCATCCTTTCAGGATCTAGTATGTGAGAAGAGGTTGAGGCCTATTGAAGTGACCCTAAAGCTAGGAAATGGAGCAAGTGTTGCAGCCAAGGCTATAAGATCCATTTCAATTGATTTATATAGTCATGTTTTATTATTGGATGATGTATTACATGTACCTAATGCCTATAAAAATATTGTCTCTATTTCTAGTTTAACTAGAAAGGGTTATGAGTTCCTTTTTAGTAGAGATGTATGTAAAATTCATTTTGGAAATGAATTGGTTGGCATGGGTTATTTAATACATGGTTTATATTATGTTGATAATATGTCTAATAACAATAAGCCTCAAACTAATGTGAGTGATGTGAATGCAATGTTAATTGAAAATGCCTCTAACTTCAAATATCTTTGGCACTTGAGATTATGTCATATTGCAGAGGATAGGATCACAAAGTTGGAAAGGATGGGAATTTTGAGCAATCTTGAATCCGCATCCAATTCAATGTGTGAGGCTTGTTTTCAAGGAAAAATGACTAGATCACCATTTGTTGGACAAATAGAGAGAGTTAAAAATGTATTAGAGATCATACATAGTGATGTATGTGGACCATTTAGTGACATGGCTAGAGGTGTTTTCTACTACTTCATAACCTTTATAGATGATATATGGAGGTATGGGCATTTTTTTTCTTATGAAGAACAAAAGTGAATCCTTTGAAAGGTTTAAAGAGTTTAAAGCCCAAGTAGAGAACCAAACCGAGAAAAGTATTAAAACTTTAAGATCAGATCGAGGAGGTGAATACTTAAGTACCGAGTTCATTGAGTTCCTTAAAGAATATGGCATTACATCACAACTCACACCGCCTGGAACACCCAAATTGAATGGTGTGTCCGAGAGGCGGAATCGTACTTTATTAGATATAGTACGTTCAATGATGAGCTTTACTGATCTTTCTATATAACTTTTGGGTTATGCACTCGAAACGGCCTCGGCCTCTTACATCCATAATCATGTTCCATTCAAGTTTGTTTCTGCCACACCATATAAGATATGACATGGTAGGGCACCAAATCTTAAACATGTTAAGATTTGGGGGTGCTCAGCTTTTATCAAAAACCTAAAATCGGACACGTTGGATGCAAAGTCGATTAAAGCACGGTTTGTTGGATATCCTAAAGACAGTTTAGGATATAGCTTTTATCTTCCTGCTGAACAAGTTATTATTGTAAGCAGAGATGTTATTTTCCTTGAGAAAGAATTTCTTCAGGAAGGTGCCAAAAGAAGGAAGATAATGTTAGATGAGGAGTGATCTAAGGAAGCCCAACAAATTGATCAAATGAATATTGATCAACCGAAAGAGCCTATTCCAATTGAGAATGTCATCACACCAACTCTTAGAAAGTCTAGTAGGGTATTTCATCCTCTGGAGAGATATGGCTTTCTCCATGAAATGCAAGAGTTGCATGTTCATAAAGAAAGTATTCATGTTGATGATCCTACTACATATGAAGAAGCTTTATATGATAAAGATTCTTTGAGATGGCTTAAAGTGATTAAAACCGAAATGGATTCCATGTATGCAAACTAAGTCTGGACACTTATTGATCCTTCTGAATGTATTGTACTTATTGGGTGTAAATGGATCTTCAAGAGAAAGATTGGTGCAGATGGAAAGGTTAAGACCTGCAAAAGCTAGGCTTATAGCGAAAGGGTTTTGCCAAAGGCAAAGGGTTGACTATGAGGAAACCTTCTCGTCAGTAGCCATGCTTAAATCCATTCGAATTCTTCTTGCTATAGCTGCACACTATGATTATGAGGTTTGGCATATGGATGTCAAGATTGCCTTTCTTAATGGTTATATTGAGGAAGACATTTTCATAGAGCAACCTAAGGGTTTTGAATCTAAGGATAGCTCAAAGGTGTGTAAGCTTAACAAATCAAACTATAGTCTAAAGCAGGCCTCAAGGAGTTGGAATCATCATTTTGATGAGGCCATCCGTTCTTATGGTTTCATTAAGAATGAGGATGAGCCATGTGTTTACAAGTTGGTGGGAGCCAACTCACTTTTTTAATCTTATATGTCGATGATATTCTACTGATTGGTAATGATTTCAGTATAATGACCTTTATGAAAGTATGGCTGTCTAAAACCTTCTCGATGAAAGACTTAGGAGAAACTACCTATATTCTTGGGATTTGAGTCTATAGAGATAGATTGAAGAGAACTATAGGTTTATCCTAAAGTCTTTACTTGAAAAAGGTGTTGAAGAGGTTCAACATGCTTGATTCTAAGAGGGGATTGTTACCTTTTAGGCATG
>CATIWM010098663.1:0-65000 GCA_949671775.1 Mallotus repandus | reverse complement strand
AATTGGATAAAAAATTTAATGAATAAAAAATTTATTTCTTATCTTGTTATTTTTCAAAAAAAAAAAAACTTTAAAACATGATTTTATACTTTGTTCTAGTATTTGTTAAAAATAAAAGGGAAAAACTTCATTTCCTAGTGAAGTTTGAGTTTCTAAAACAATGTGGGCTGACGCACTCAATGTGCCCATCTCTAAAGCCCATCACAAACCCTTACTAACTTGCGCCTTTTTCAAATTTCGCGCGTTTCAACAGCCTCTCCAAATGAAGCTCGCGAGGTCTATTCGGCGCCTGTTCACCACCTCTTCAACGACCCAAAAACCTGAAAAATTGATCAAGAATCGAGTCCCCATGGATTCAATCAGAGAGCTACATGCACATCTCGTTAGAACCCATCTCCATAGAAACCCTTTTTCAATGTCAAATGTTATTAAATCCTATGCTTTGTCTCCCTCTCATCTTAATAAAGCCAATATCGCTTTCGTTCAAATTGAGCGACCTACTCTATTAATTTTTAATTATTTGATTCGTGGTTTGTCTCAAAGTGAAAACCCATATGAAGCCATTGTCATGTATAGCAATCTAATGTATAATAGCCAAGGAATTCTTGGTGATAATTTGACATTTATCTTTTTGTTTAAGGCTTGTTCTCGTGTTAAGGATGTTTTACATGGTCAGATGTTTCATGTTCAGGTTTTGAAACTTGGGTTTGGATCGTATCTTTTTGTAGCAAATTCTTTGATAGCAATGTATGGATCTTTATGTGAATTGGGATATGCAAAGAAGGTGTTTGATAAAATGGATAACAGAGACTTGGTTTCTTGGAATTCTTTGATTTGTGGTCATAGTCAATGTAAAAAGTTTAAGGAGGTTTTGAGTTTGTTTAAGTCAATGCAGGAAGCAAATGTGACAGCTGATTCGGTTACTATGGTTAAAGTTATATTGGCTTGTAGTTGTTTGGGCGAGGATGGTATTGCGGATTCCATGGCTAACTATATTAAGGACAATAATGTGGATGTTGATGTTTATTTAGGCAACACATTGATAGACATGTATGGACGCCGTGGTTTAGTGGATTTAGCTGACAGAATTTTTTATGGGATGCAAGAAAGAAATGTTGTCTCTTGGAATGCATTGTTAACTGTGTATGCAAAAGCGGGGAAACTAGTTGCAGCGAAGAAACTTTTTGATGAGATGCCTACAAGGAATGTTATTTCATGGACCTCTATAATATCAGGCTACGCTCAAGCTAACCAATGTTCTGATGCAGTGAAGCTTTTTCAAAAAATGATGGATGCTAACGTGAAACCGGATGAAATTACTGTAGCTAGTGTACTTTCTGCTTGTTCTCGATTGGGCTCACTTGATGTTGGACAGGCTGTTCATGAATATATTTGTAGGTATGGTGTAAAAGCAGATGTCTATGTAGGGAACGCTTTAATAGACATGTACTGCAAATGCGGGGTTGTTGACGCAGCATTGGAGGTGTTTCATAAGATGAAAAAGAAAGACAGTGTCTCATGGACATCAATGATCTTGGGTCTTGCTGTTAATGGTTTTATCGACAATGCATTTAAGTTATTTTCACAGATGTTGAGAGATGGTGTTCAGCCAACTCATGGAAGCTTTATGGGGATATTACTAGCTTGTACTCATGCTGGATTGGTGGATAAAGGCTTGGAGTACTTTGAAAGCATGGAAAAAGTTTATGGACTACAGCCAGAAATGAAACATTATGGCTGTGTTGTGGATCTTTTGAGCCGGTCTGGCAACTTAGACCGAGCCTATAAGTTCATAAAAGAAATGCCAGTAGATCCAGATGTTGTAATATGGAGGATACTGTTAAGTGCATGCAAGCTTCATGGAAATCTGATCCTAGCTGAAATTGCTACAAACAAGCTTCTTGAATTGGATCCCTCCAATAGTGGGAACTATGTTCTCTTGTCAAATACTTATGCTGGTTCGGATAGATGGGACGATGCATCGAAGATGAGAGAATTAATGGTGCGAGGACATGTACAAAAGCCTTCTGGCTGGAGTTCCATTGAAGTAAATGGGAATACAACAAATAATTCTCAGGGCTCATTCCTTGTAGAATCTAGAACAGAGGATCAGGTGTCAAGTAACTACTGTAGTATAAATAGTAACTATTGTAGTATAAATAGTAAATACTAACATCATCTGTTATTTTTTAAGTTAGCGCATGAACTCTGTAATTTTAGACGAGTATTGAGCTGTAGCACAAGTAAACTGACTTAAACCTGACATTCACATTAGCCAAACTGGCACTGGTCACAAGATGACTTAATTCAGGATATGATCCAAAAGTTTTGGGGTTTCGATTCATCTGGGTGAAACATCACATGTTGTGGTCTTTTTGACAGGATTTATTTTAATAGAGGTGTTCATTCGGCCTTAAAATGTTGGGTTACTGCAATATTTAGAGCACTGAAGATTATTGATCTGTGGAAAAGCAGATTACTCTGATACTACATGCCATGGTGATAAGAAGTTTAGCAATCAAGTTTCTTCTGAATTCGGTGGGGCATGGCTGCATGGTTATGCTCAGAAACAATACTATTGCTTGTGAACTGGCAAAATGGATTGGTTTATTTATCCTTGGTGAACCTGAAACTAGGACTATCAGGGGCGGAAGCCTGCAGGACCTTGACAGTGAACAAATATTCTTGTACAGTTACATCATATGACAAAATCACAGAGTCTCCGGGCTCATTGATGACTGATCTTTAAGGTGTGTTTTGAACAATCAGTCACATACACAAATGTTGATGATTCAGAGCTGAGCTGTGATGCATTGCTGGTGTGATGGCAAAAATTTAGAGACTGCAATGAGAAGGGCAAGAGTTGAAATTTTGAACTGGTCACTAGGAGCAAAAGCTCTTCCCCGCTTCGGTGAACCGCAGCTTGCAATAATCAAGTAATAATCTCTGGAGAAAGTTTGAATTAGCAGAGGACACCGTTTTATTTCCAGGTCCTTGATCGCATGTGTCTATAATGCTGATGACATTTTCTTAGCTGCAGAAGCTTCTTCCCCAAAGGGGTCACATTTATTTAAAGGATCATCTCCATGAGGCAGTCACAGACAGTTACTGATTTCTGTAGATCTTTTGTAGATCTAGCCTTATTATAAATTCATTAGCTTACTGATACCCATAACCTTCTGGTTGTACATCATGCTTTTTATGGCTTTATTTTATTTCTTTTACTTTGGTACACACTACCAATGAGAGATCAGCTTCATCCAATGTATTATGAGTAAGGAGGAAACCTTAAATTAAGTCCCAACAGCATCTCTTAATAAGCACAATTCGTTAATGTTTACAGATTAAACATGACCTTAATGGCATTGCCACCACCGGCACTGGTTGCAAAGGCCTCTTCTATATCCTCTTGCGAGAACTTGAACCTGTGGGTTATCAGGGGCTTAACATCGATCTTAGCAGTCCTCAACAATTCAATGCATAGTGGCCATGTGTTCCTATAGCGAAATATGCCAATGACGTCAACCTCCCTGCAATCAACAACAACCTCAGGTTTCGGCACTCATAGTAAATAGAGATAAGTACACTTCAATTCCAAATCCCAAAGAAATAAAAGCCCTGAGAGTTCATTCTCGATCATTCTGGGATCAGTTCCCTCAGGTATGCAAGGAATGCAAGTCAAAATTTGGATGCTTGCATGGTCAGTTGGATGCAATTGAAATAAAGAGGGGAAGATATTTTTTACTATGCAAAATTAATTACCTCGCTGCAGCTGGAGTAAGAGGTAGAGTCATCTCGCTAGATGCTAATCCAATAAGGCAAACTTTGCCGCCTGAACATGTGGCATTCAGAGCTGTAGACATGGTTTTGTTATACCCAACACAGTCAAAGCTCACATCAATTCCTGAGCCCATAGCATTTTGTATCTTTGCTACCTCTTGACATACATCCTGCAATATCAGTAGCAGATTAAAAGAAAAGTAGTAGGTTTCAACAAAACAGAAACAAATAGTCTTCTCTACATGTGAAAAAAGATTAAAAATCATAGGGAAAACAAGGTAACCTCTATGCTTGTTGAGACTTTAAGAATCTCATCTGCACCAAGACTCTTTGCAATAGATAAACGACGATCATCAACATCAACAATTACAACTCTAGGAGCACCAAAAGCACGAGCAGCCAACAGGATGATGAGGCCTATCGGTCCTGCTCCTATTATCAATATGTGTGTCTCAGGACCAATTTTAGCGCGGCGACAAGCATGGACGCCAACACTAAGAGGTTCACACATTGCTCCTTCCTCCAAACTCACATTATCTGGTAGTTTGAAGCACAGATTTGCAGGATGCACTACCTGTTATGAACAATAAAGCAAAATTTCTGATCTATGAATAAAACAAACTGCTGTTTATTCCAACATTTGCTTACCTTATTGGCAAGAGCACCATTAGTTGGCGGAGAACCAAAGAACTTCATTTCTAGACATAGATTATAGCGACCATCTTTGCATAGATTGCATCGTCGGCAACTGATTCCAGGTTCCAATGCTACACGGTCTCCTACTGCTAGAGACTTCACTTCACTACCAACTTCTTCAATGATCCCAGCACATTCATGTCCTATGACCATTGGCTTTTTGACAATAAAATTTGCACATCTCATAGTCTGGCAATTGAGGCAGCGCCATTGTAGAAAGGCATTGTAAGTGACCCAAGCATTGGTTTGAGATCATCATCAGATTCATCATAAAGAAAGTAAGCATTAATTAGCATTTCACCTTAAAGTGATGAACATCACTTCCACAAATACCAAGAGCCTTTATCCGAACTCTAACATCATGAGGACCTATGATCAAAGCCACAGGTTGCCCAAAAGAAAAAAAAAAAAAACATAGTTACATTCAAACGGTCCATCATCCAAATACACTCTTCAATTATCAAATTAAATGAATATAAATAATAGATGGTAGAATTTATAAGCCAAACCAGCCCGAATCGTCACAAGGGCATAGAGATGGGTTGTCCTTAGAAATGAAATAGCCAAATTTAGTAGCTACTTAGCAAAAACTTGCATCTTTATATAGAAGTAACAAGAAGAGAGTCTCTTACCAAGAGCAGGAAGATGGTAAGGCTGAATCTTAAGGGTTTCGATCCCAAGAAGCCAAGCAGCTTTGTTCTCTTCTTCTTTCTCATTTGCCATAATTATTATCGCTCCAATTTATTTTCTTTTTGGCCACAGGCTACCTTCTGTTTTAAAGTTAGATTTTTTACATATTTAACACTGAACAGACGCTGGTACGCATTGAAAAATCTTATCTTTTATGCTAAAGTCGTACCTATAATCCAGTCCAACCCAACCCATCCCAACAAGCAGCACTATTGTTTCCAGAGGCAACAATAATTCAGCAAGAATCAGCCATCAGATAAAAAAGAAAAATTTCGTTAGTGAGAAAGGTAATTAGTAATTTTTTTAAATAGAATTATAAGATGTAAGAATTTTGTCACTTTAATAAAAAAAATGATGTATAATTCATTTATATTTAGATTACATAACCTTCCAATCAATAAAAGAAAATTTTCATGCAATGATTGATTACATACTGTGAGACCCATATACCAGAATTGCATTGGCCTGCAGTTATATCCAATTAGAAGTTTTCTTTTTTTTTTTTTCATTTTTGGTTAAAAGAACTAGAAGTATAACTCTGCTGATGGTAAGGGAATTTTCTCTTGTTAGTGGAGTTGTGAGGGAAAAAAAATGAAAGCCTTCATTCCATCACTTTTTTTTTTTTTTCATAGATCAAGTAGTTAATTCCGACACCATAATAGGAAAAAATAAAAGGGTAAACATTCGATTCTGATTTTCTCACCTAAATGTTCATACTTTTTGCCATTTAGATTACTCCCGAGGATAAATATTAATTATTATTAATTAATATTAATGGATAGGTATTAATTATTTAACATATATGAAGTTATATTTTATCTATAAAAAATTAATAACTCATTTCACCGTTTTAATTAAAAACTAAACTAATAAAAATCTATTAATCATCAAATTGCTAACGAGAGCCTAAAGCATCTCAAATAGTACTTTTTATTTTAAAAAATATCTTTTGCATAATAGAGAGCATCTCAAAAAAAATTTAAATATAAAGAGTGAAAAAATTTGTACAATTCCAATAGACTCTTTATATTTTTAATATTAATTTTACTTTATCCAATAAACATTAATATTTAATTTTTTTCCTTATTTATTTTTACAAGACTTCTCTCTATTTATTTAATTCTTTCCCACCATTTGATGAAAGAGAATTTTTTTTTTTCAATAAATAGATAAATATCAATTAATATTTTTCATAGGAAATTGAAATATTTTAGAGTTGAGAGTGATAGAGAGTCAAACTAACTCTTTACTCTAAAATAAAAATATAGAAAGTATATCGGAGACTATTTTTTAGTTTGGCTCTTCAAAATAGAAAATTTTACTCAAATAAAGAGCCTATTGGAAATGCTCTTATCCTATATTTAAAGGGAAGAAAAGACCCTAAATGTATTATGTCCAACAATCAAATTTGTCTTATCTTTAATGAGAATAAAATTTTAACCTTCATAATGCTTCAAAATCTCATGGTTTAAATTTATTTTTCTAATTGACTTGCTGATTTATTTACCTATTTTTCCTCAATTCGGGTTTAGAGAATGGAGAAAACGATAGCATTAATTTTGGATTTTTTTACCCCTTTAATAGAAAGAATAAGTGCTTTATTTTTTTCAACAACAAAAGTAAAATATATTATATTAGCAACAGCATATATTGAAGGGCCAGCACATATTGAAGAATTTTACAAATTGAAGGGTTAGAATTAAGATAAAGTCCAAGATCATATGTCCTCTACTTTAGAATTGTAATCCTAGCATGTTGAGAAGGACAGAAAGGCAGTCATACGACGGCAGCGGCAGCGGCAGCGGCAACCTCATGGTGCACGTCTTTTAAATCGAACTTACTTGAATTGTTGATGTTTTGGACTAAACTAAATGACTATGTTTAGGCATTAGAAGAACAGCTGCAAGCGAAACAGAGGGACTGAGATCAACTTCCAGACTGAGCCTTTCGACCTCCAGCGATCCATGGGGGATCAAGATCTTCAGCCATCATACAATTCCAAGAGATCAAAACACAAGCAAAACATAGGGCTACAATCTTGCAAAGCCTTATGCGTAAAATAGCCATCAACAATATCAGTTAAATATAAACTAATATTAGAAGCTATAACCAAAAGATAGAAAAGAAAAGGAAGTAGATAAGTAGAGGTAAGTAAAAATAAGTTGAAGGGGATGATTACTGGTACGAAACCAGCAGCCACCCCCTTTGAAACCAAGAAACTATGAGAAACTACATAGATGATACTGTTCACAAAACAGAGAAGTAGAGAAACTAAAGAATATGTGCTTTATTATGGCTAAAACTCTTGTAATAATGCAGCTTTTGCTGCTTTGTTTCACCTTGTACTATTGAAGAGATAATAACTTCATTTGTCCCGTCTCACTATTGTGGCTACTATAACCGCCTAGTTGCTGCACCATTTTATCCATCTAGCTAACACCACTACCATGCTCACCTATATCGTGTTGTATCTACTCCTGAATCTAACCACCAACATCACCACCACCACCATCTTCACAACCATGTCCATGTCCAATTTACTATAGTCTCTTTAACATCAGTCCAATCACAAATTCCACACTATTTTCCACCAATTCAATCTCTTATGGACCATTCTCAAAAAAAACTCTCTTATGGACTCTTCTCCATCAACTAATTGCCACTCATACCTACCAAATCATTTTAAAGAGATACATATAACTATGCCCTTTGGTCCAACATCTCAAAAATTTGCAGCAACGGAAACTCTAGAGTTTTCAAAACAGAGGAAGAATTCACTCATAGTCTCCTCATCAATATGGTCTACAATTCTTGGATCAGAGCTCAACTTTTTAACTGATCAAATATTATATTCAATTCCAATTGGATGAAGGAAACAAGGACGAAAAGTACCAACTCACGGAGAACTTCATCACTTAGATTGCTTGGGGTGCGTGAAATTCCAATTTAAATTCAAAGTAAGGATTTTGATAACCCTCATTCTTTGAACCCCACACATACACGTGAAAGTAACCCGCTCAATCAAACTATTAAATCCAAAGCTATAACTTTTCTGACGATACGCCAGCTACTAGGAAAGGGTTAGTTTTATTGAATGCAAATAGCATTATTTCAATTTCTCAGAACCGCAGTTTTAAATTTTAGAATTATACTAGACCAAATCTAAAATTTGGCGACTCAAACCTTGTCTTAGACGTGTTCAAAAATAAAAAAAACAAAATCCTCGTCTTAGACTCTCGCCCAGTAATTTTTAAAACTCAAATACGGCACTGGTATTTTTTTGTTTTACTTGTAATATAATCTTATGTTGTTTTACCAATATTTGTAAGAGTCCTCGTTGACAAGAATTTTCTTTTGGATTTCCCTAAAATGTGTACTTCTTGTAATTTTTAATGAAATCTAGTAGTTTTTTTATTTTTTAAGAGAAGAAATCTAGTAGTTAAAAGAAAATAGAAGGAATAAATTCCGTTGGCAATGTGATCTCCTTATTTGCCAACTTTTTATCAGTTTAATTTTCTTTCATTATCCTTCGTTGAGCGCCCACTGATTACAGCCATATATGTCAAATCCGAACATGCCAAAGTGGGTATTGGTTGCTATCAAATAGATGGGCTGTTTATGCACCTGACAAGTAACTAGTAGATAAACCACGCACACCGTTCAAAGATTTTAGCATTTGGAGCTTTATGCGCCATCTTTATCTATACTAGTCATAATCTATCTGCAGTCATTACCTTTATTCAATTCCAAAGTCTCACTGGCACGATCGGTACTTCCATTAAAATATCTCCAAAAAAAAAATAAAATTCCGTTTCCAACTTGGAACAATAAAATAAAATTCACGCAGAATAAAAATACAGACTTCTGCAGTTGGTAGCTTTGAAGCTTAGTGACGAGTTACAATCTTTATCTGTGTGTTGGTGTACGTTTCTTAAGGATTTGCAAGAATAATGGGTAAAGGAGGGATGTCTCATGGTGAAGACAAGGATGGTGTTCAAGAAGAGAACTTGGCCGCTTGGCTTCTTGGTGTTAATACCCTCAAGATTCAGCCTTTCAAGCTTCCTTCTCTTGGTACCTCTCTTCTACCATTCACCTTATATACTCTGCGGATCATTGTATTAGTTGTCATAAATTAAACCCTTTTGTTTTAGTTGATTGAAGGGAAGGCTAATAATCATTGGTCTATATGTTTTCTTGTTTTTTCAAGGGCCTCATGATGTTAGAGTAAGGATGAAAGCTGTTGGTATCTGCGGAAGTGATGTTCACTATTTAAAGGTAGGTGCTTTCTTCTTCAACATCTTCTCAATTTATGTCTATTCGTTTCAATTTTATTGATTGATATTCGTATTTTGTTTTTACTTCCACCATTTCACTAATTCACTGATATTTGTATCGGGGAAAAAATCAGTATCTTCAGCTTTGATCATGCATGCGACTTTTATAGTTCAACTTCATATGTAAATTAACAGTACTGAAGAACTGGTAGAAAAGGGGAATGGATTTGATACAGAGATAAAATAAGTGATGGATTAGTTTTTTAATACTTTTTTTTTTATTATTATTATGATTCCTCAGATTTGTAATTTGGGTTTCTCGCCTGTGTGCAGACCTTGCAGTGTGCACACTTTGTGGTGAAGGAGCCAATGGTAATCGGCCATGAGTGTGCTGGGATCATCGAGGAAGTTGGAAGTGAAGTGAAGAGCGTTGTGCCTGGAGACCGTGTGGCATTGGAGCCAGGCATCAGTTGCTGGAGATGTGACCTCTGCAAAGAAGGTCGATACAATCTATGCCCTGAAATGAAGTTTTTTGCAACTCCACCAGTACATGGTTCTCTTGCCAATCAGGTTAACAACAATTCGGTCCTCAATTTTGCAGGGTTCTATTTCTAAGAAATATGTCAGTGTACTATTTATGAAAATGGTATTGAGAAATGAGTGCTAAGGATTCATTGTTTTCTTATTAACAGGTGGTGCATCCTGCAGACCTATGCTTTAAATTGCCAGATAATGTGAGCTTGGAGGAAGGGGCAATGTGTGAGCCCTTAAGTGTTGGTGTTCATGCATGTCGGCGGGCTAATGTTGGTCCAGAAACAAATGTGTTAGTGATGGGAGCTGGACCCATAGGGCTTGTTACATTGTTGGCAGCCCGTGCATTCGGAGCTCCCAGAATTATCATTGTGGATGTGGATGACTACCGTTTATCTGTTGCCAAGAAGCTTGGTGCTGATGGGATCGTTAAAGTTTCTACAAGTATTCAGGTATTAATTATGTTAAAAGTTTCACCTCTTGTTTAGCTTCCCAAAGCTGTTATGTTTAAAGTTTCACATTGAAGAGTAATCTTGTTAACAAACCTAACCTTTCATCTTGGACTGGGTTGCTTCAGATTGCTATGACATGAGAACTCTGGTCCTAATCTAGTGTTTGGAAGGTCAGAAAGAGAGTGAAAATTGAGAGAAACATTTATAGAGTGCCAAAAATAAGTAGTAATTTGCTGCTATTGATTAAAACTAATTTATCACTACGTTCACCAGTATTTATACTTGCTAACACATCTGAATTACTAACTGACACCAAATTAACACGCTTTGTATTACAACATATACTAAATCCATAATTCATACCCTTCACCTTGACTGGTTACCAGTTTGCTGGAATGGATTACTGCTGGTACATGACCATGCTTTGTTGAGCTTCTCTGATGTACTTCTGATGAGCTATTCTAGTGATCTCTAATGATCCAGGGGACATAATACAGATTCAAAACTTTCTAGTTGACAAACTTCAATTTAATAGACTCTGCGAGCTTTATAGTCAAGAATGGAGCAAAGCCTCTTTTACTCTGAATATTTAATTGAATACCTGATAACCCAATCTCTGGGACTAAATTTTATCTGAAGCTAACATGAGCTTAGCCAAATTGAGTTATGCATCTATTGCTCCTATTACACAGCCTCAATTGCTGTTTCTTAAGATTAGAATCTTACAGGATGTAGCTGATGAAGTAGGAATGATACAAGCAGCTGTGGGAACTGGAGTGGATATCACCTTTGATTGTGCAGGCTTTAACAAAACCATGTCAACAGCGCTCAGTGCCACCAGATCAGGTGGCAAAGTTTGCCTTGTGGGAATGGGCCATAATGAGATGACTGTTCCTCTTACACCAGCTGCAGCAAGGTACTTTATTTCTGTGCTCTGTTTTCATTTTATCAATGCCCACAAGGTAGCAAAGTGTGACTAGGAAGTGGAGATTACTTCTGATAAGGTTGTGTAGAGATCAAAGCAATTAGTGTAGGGGGGGAAAAATCAATGCAGGTATAATTCAAGCGAACACCATATTAGGGGAAAACTAAAATATTATTCAAAATCTCACCCGGCTTGAGAATTTTATTTACTTTTGACTCTTTTCTTTCAGGGAGGTTGATGTCATTGGTGTCTTCCGGTATAAGAACACATGGCCGCTGTGTATTGAATTCCTGAGGAGTGGAAAAATTGATGTTAAACCTCTAATAACGCATAGGTTCGGGTTCTCACAGGAGGAGGTTGAAGAAGCGTTTGAAACCAGTGCCCGCGGCGGAAATGCTATTAAGGTCATGTTTAATCTGTAAAATCTACTCTGGCCTGTTTCTCTTGGAGAAATTCAAGTAACGGGAAGAATAATGTCAATAAAAGCCATATAGATTTGTATATTTAATTAAATCAAGTTCGACAGAAGTTAGGCTTATTTAAATCAATCGCTTAGTTCCTATTCATATGGTGTACTTGCATTGTTCACCAATCAACTCGTTGAAAATGCCTGCCAATTTCTTCAGCAACCACAACGCTCGAATTAAATTTTTCGATGTAAATCTACATACACAACATAACTAGGAAAAGAGATCTGAAAGTTCGAACTTGTTCTGCCAGATGAACTACAGTAACCCCAGATTCCTAGTTCCCAATGAACATATTGGATTAACACAATAAACACATATTGATCAAGAGCATTAAAATCTATGGTTAAATTATAGTCAGGTGGACAATGAACAGACTGCCATGAACTTTGATATGAGCCACGTAACTCCTCTCTCTCTATAAATAACTAATCGCTATGGCACAATCTAGCTCTAAGAACCCAAAAATGGAATTCTTGCTTGCTACTCCTTCCTCAGCAGCTCAGACTTGCATTACAAGATGCCCCGAGAAAAAATAAATTTGAATAGGAGAATAACAGAAAGTACACAAAAACACGTATTGAAATGGTTCAGGCCGTGGCAGTTGGTTCAGATACACACTTCCACACTCTCACTTGACCACCATCACCAGTGAAAAACAAACCACCAGGACCAGTCTGAATAGCACGAATCTCCTGTTTCGCAAAGATTTTCCCCCTCTCTGAAAACCTAATAATTAAATAAATATAGTTAGAATGAAGAATAGTAACTGTAGGACAAGCCTAAATGTAGATTAATTTCTTAGGAAAGGAAAGAACTCATAATTACAGTAACCGAATAGTGAAACAGTTGCTAAAACTTACGAAGGTAAATCTAATAGGCGGACTGAATTATCATTACAAGCGCACAGCAAGATTGGCTTGCCTTCTATATCATGCATCCCGCAGAGGGTAAGCAGGCCCTGCATCAGGCAAGTCATGATTCGTAAGTAACTAAAAGAAAAAAAATAATGTTCTGTTTCATCCATCTAATCACAATGACAATTTAATGTTTAAACAATCAACATCCATCATTAAGATAGAAAAAGGATAGTCCTATACATTACATTAAGGACCAAGTGCTCTGTGTTAATTTCTGATCAAATGATTCAATTGACATGACAAACGAGATAACATGAAATTGAATAACCTACATGATCTTCACTGTGAGTGTATGTTACTTCCAAATTCCCACTTTCTGTAGCTGCCCACACCTAAATAAAACAAGTAGGATCTAAGTATTACCAAACCAATGCCAAAAGGAGCATGATGTGAACTAAAAATGGTATGAACCTTTATCGATTGGTCCAATGAGCATGACAAAAGAAACTGGTCCCAACAAAGAACAGACATAACAACTGAAGTATGCTCAGTTAGTATTTGTACGCACTGCAAGTTTTCAAGATTCCACACCTGGCAAGAATGACAATAGAGTAACTATTACAAGAAAAAAAAAAGATGACAAGCCAGAGGATGTATCGTGTGTTATTGAAAATATTTCTAATAAGCATTAAAGATTTTACATTAAACTACATATTTAGGTGTCATAAACCAGCTTACCCTTATAGAATGGTCCATGGAACCAGAATAGAGTCTATTAGCTCCAACAACTAATGAAACAACTGCAACAGTATGTCCTTTAAGTGACGCAGCTGGTTCAAAATTAAAGGTAGTGGCATTATATTTCCATGCCAATATTGCCCCATCCTGCATAATTAAAATGTCACAGGTAAGGATAACATATTACTGCTAGCATAAAGGGGGATCAAAGAACATATATGGACTAGCACACAGCCTATGCCAACCCAACTGCATTTGCCAAAGCACTAATGATTTTCACATACAAAAAATAAAAGCTCAAGAATATTTAATATAATGGCAACACTTGATAAATCTGGTGAGCTGCATGTCTCCCTCAATAAGTTGAGTGAATGCAGATGGTAAGAATTTGAGAACAGAAAAAATCTTCAAGATCTATTTTCACATAAACATATTACCTGCGTACCAGCAAAGAGTAAGTCGTTTCCCACAACCATAGCATAAACTTGTCCAACAGGTCCATTAAGACTTAGATCAGTGTTAGTTTGTGTATTCCATGCCTGCAAAATTATCACATATAACCATTTTAATGACAAATAATGTGTAACAAACAAATAAGGCGATGCTTTATGTATCTATTACGAGATAAAACATAAACAATCATAATCTATAACAGCCAAAAAAGAAATCAAAACAAATGTAAAGGAATTTTGCCTGTGAACAACCTTAACAACATTTGGTATACCAACAAAAATCCAAGGACCTTCACTGATCATGCAACCAACCTCTCCTCCAAGCTGAATCACACCCATACACTGCCAAAAAAAAAAAAAATTACAAATGAACCCACTTACATGACAACAATTCAGCATGCACAAAAGTTTAAAAGAAAAGAAAAGGAGGCACCTAAAATAGAGAAGAAATAAGTCTCATTACAATCCAACTATCAATAAACCTAGATTAGAAGAGGCAATTTTTTCATTTAGTAAAAATACTTTATACAAAAAATATTGAAACTTAAAAGGAAACCCCACTTGCATGTTGCATTTTGACCAAAGGTACCTCTAAAGATACACATCAATTTCAATTTAGTTATAACAATAAAAGTCCAATAGAAAGCAACCATTGCTTCCATTCATGTTCAGGAAATATTGATAACTTCTATTTGAAAAACTAAATTTGTTTTGACCAGAGGAATGGTTAAGAGTAAATCCAGAATTAACTAAACCATCTCAAAAGAAAGCAACCTGGCCAGACTGGCAATCCCAAACCCTTACAGTCTCATCTTTACTTCCCGTGTAAAGCTTATCAGACCCAGATGGCAAAGCAATTCCCGTTACAACCTGGTCACGGTAGATATAAAGAATTAGAAAAAGAAAAAATCAATCTTGATCACAAATTAACACAGAAAAAATGTTTATTTAACGAAAAGATCCAATAAAAATTACCTTCTGGTGACCATCAAGCTGAGTCAATGAAGTAAAACTATCACCCAAATTCCAAGAATGCAAGAACCTGCACTGATCGCCATAACTACATTTACCTTGAACCCAAAAATTACAGACTTTCTCTGTCTTCCTCAAAACCTTATTATTACCAATATTCCCTACTCTTCCCCAAGTCGACGCGTTATTAAAATTCCCATTTCGCCGGGTCCCAGAAAAACCCGAATCATTAGAAAACCCACGCTTTGATGCAGTATTATGGCCGCTGGAGCCAGCGGATGGCAGGGACGGCGGCGGCAATTCTCTGTGAAGATAAGGGCAAGGGAAGCGGTTGCAGCGACCCGCCCGCCAATGGTGGCAGACTTTCTGTTGCCTTGGGTCGCTGGACGAAGAAGATGATGATTGAATACCACCGAGGCGGTGAAAGACGCGGCTGTTAGTGTTGCCTCCTTGACCGTCTAACTCCATTGACGATTACTAAAGTAAAACAACAACTTGAGGATGCAATCTGTGTTAGAACAGGAACTGATCATTAATAATCTAAAAAAGATTGATCAGTTTGATGCCCTCTCTCTTTCTCCGAATTCAGATACTGATTTATTGGTCACTGATTTTGTTGTCGGCTGTTGTGGAGTTTTTAGGGTCTTGGATTGGAAAGATTTATGTGTATTAGTGGATCCACGATCATAAACCCTAGATGCTACTGACAAATCGATCTCTGATTTTTTTTTTCCTTGATTTGGTAGCTTCCTCTGTGTGAGAAGAGAAGAGAAGAGAGAAAAAAGCTAGGAAGGAAGTCCAGACTCGAGAAGGTAAAAGAGGAGGATGTGTGCTACGGGACAAGAACGCGTCACCTATACGACGATGTTCTTTTTTACGATATTGCCCCTGCTTTAGGGGAACGGATTAACATTTTAAAATAATTATTAAGTGATATGATATCCTAGTTTAATTGAAGGCCATTATCCATTTTTTATTTTTACCTATCAAAACAAAGTTATTAATATTAATGTTCTGAAAAAAAGTGGATTTGAAGCAGCTGAATCTTACAACAAATACAGGGAGATGACATTCTGGGAATTTGCTGCAGTAGGAGTACATGTCCATCTCTGGATATCTCTTTAAACAAGTTTGCCCGTTCTCACAGGAATAAATACAGTAGTGCAAATATTATCTAGAAATGAGACCATCAACCCCATCACTAGACTAGAAGTAAAGGGTTGGCAGGATGCCTATTCCATTTGAAATCTCCATATTTGCCAGAACATACAGTAAACATGCAGTTATTGCAAACAAAAATTCATCCTCTACGGAACCCTACAGAAACTAGAAAAAGTCTGATGGCCTATATCATAACTCAAACCGCAATATCTATGTTCCAATTTCAACATGTGAGATATTAGGCCTAAACTGGCCACATCTGGCTAGGAAAAGAGCCGAGTTAGAATTAGCAGTACATCCATCGAACTGCAAAACTATAACCAACCTTGCAATGAAATTAGACAGCAATAACAGCAAGTGGGCCAGTAATTACCTCCAGAAACAGATTATATAGTGTGGAGAAATCAATAATGAGTAATACTTTTTATGTTTACCTGCATCATTCATGTATGGACAAAAAAAAAATCACAGACGAAGCTTTTTGAAAAGCTGTAGAAGCCCTTCAAATGACAATGCTCCCATCAAAGCATGTGAATGACGACCACAATATCACATCAATCCTTCTAATATCATTGTAATATACAAATTACACTATATTTGAGCTACAACAACAATTCCGAAATAATAATTCAGCATGACAATTAGTACTTATACAAAGCAACAATCAAGTCATGATTGCCTGCTAGCAACAAAGGGGAAACAATCCCTTCTTGCTAGCAAATTTCTCACTAAGAAAGTTGTTAACTCCATTGAGCCCAACATTTAATTCCATAAAGAGTGCACATGCATGCACAAGTATGCGTGAGATAGAGAGTTTCATCATGATGTCTCATATCGATACTATATTTGCTAAAATTCAGTTATTTACAAACCAACAGATGCATTCCTTAAAGTGAAAGGCAAAGAACATTGGAACATAAGAAAAAACATGTACAGAGATGATCTTGGCAAAAAGCATTGGTGGGTATGACATAGGGCGGGAAGGATCGGAAACTCATTACATACTTGAAATAAGAGCACTTTATACAATTAAGTAGCAAGTAATTAAGTTCCTCAAATGAAACAACTAACTAGCAAGCTTAAAAGCATCAATGAAGAGACCATAAGTGAACCCCATCTTGAAATTGTTGAGAAGAGCAATGGGGAAGGTTACCTTTGGCCGGCTATAATAAAACCTTGTTACATACTCTGTCAGAAGAACACATATCACAGCAGCAATAACATCATTTACACCTAAAGCTCCAAACGACAAAGAAATAGTTTGTGCAACATAAAATCCACCCAACAAGGAGATTCCACCAAAAAGCGCCCTTCTTGAAGGACTTCGAAAGTAGTTCCTGGAGATTTCAGGAATGCGTCTAATGATATCAACTAGTCTTCGAGGCCCTTCATTATCCTGCACAGCTTGGATGCTGAGAAATCCACTTGATGGTCTGGAAATGAGCATTCCATATTTTCCTCTTGCAACTCTTCTTACATAACCAAAACCCGATTTCGGAGTGACTCTTTGGATCAAACTTACAGACAATGCCATAAGAGATAATGCTATCTAAAGGATGGGTAAATCAGAACCACCTATACTGCAAAAGATATAAAGACAAATATAAGCACATCTACTGTTGGTACAGGAATCAAAACAAAAGGCTCAGAGCAATTCAAGTAATTTTGATTGAAATCAAAACCCTAAATTAGACATGCAAAAATCACAATTTCCCAAAAATTGTCCACAGCGTAAGCAAATCACTTAAACAGTAGATAGTGTGCTCAAAAGGTTTTTTATTTCAACAGCAAAAAAGTGAAATTGAAACCATTCACATCCTGACCCAGATATTGATAAATCAAAGAACAGATTATGGCCATGTCTACTCACAGGAAAAAATAGAGATATTAAAGTTTGGATCTTTTTTAGTCTGCTTATCTTACCCGCAAAATTGGAAGCTTGATTCACCATTTTTCAGAAAATCTCTATACAAACAGCGCCATGGAGACAGCGAGAACTTGGTCGACGACAACTGACCTGGAGAAAGATCGACGTTTTGGAATGGACCACATGGCTTTTTTGGAGACGACATGTCGTTCTACAATGTATAATGGCGGTTAAACTCAGTCAGAGCAGCTGATGGTTCGATCTTTACTTTTAGGCAAAGGTACAAAACAACCCTTGACCCTTTTCAGAAACAAAAATTAAGTCCTTAAATTTATTTTAGTGTATTTGGACTCCAAACATTTTAAAGTGGCGAATTGTACCAAAATAAGCAAGATAGATATGGGATTACCAGCATTTTAAATTAGAGTTTAATTGCACAAAATAAACTTTAAGAGTTTAATTGCAATTTTAGAAGTCGTGGAGGGTTGTTTTGTATCTTCAAGCTTACTTTTATGAAATTGAACAAGTAGCAAAACGGCGACATCATTTTTTTTTTATTCGAAGTCTTCGGAATTTTCAACACCATAAAAAGAATATGTACGAAGGAATAGAATTTAAATCATACTATCCGTAATTTTACCATTTAAGCTGTTTGCAATACCATCGTATTACAATTTACTGCGACAAAGGATAAAACATCAAAAGACTACTAAAACAGTGATCAATTACTCCTCCTGATTAAACAAAAATCAAACTTCGTCTTGACATCCGAGGAAAAGGAGGAGCTTTCAGTTTCAAACCACTAAACAATAAAACACAACGGACTTGTGAATTTTTAGCCAAAAGAAAAAGAGAGAGCCAACAGGGACAGGGGTTTTTCACTCTGTCTCGGGGAGCTCAAACCCCTGGCTCCAACGGAATCATTCTGTGGTCCACTGGCTCGCCTCTCTGTTGCTTCCTAACAAGGTCCATGTCCATCTTTCTACCCATCTCTCTGTTAATGTACTTGTTTATTTTACGTTGGTTTTTTGAATTTGGGGGTGTGGGTTGTTTTCGAAGGGTGTTATGTATGGTTTATGGGAAATTTTTGGGATCTGGGTTGCCTTGTTTTCATGTTAGTGTCTATAGGTTGGTGTTGAATTTTGTTATTATAATTGGAGTTTTTGGCTGATTGCTTATGATATGGAGGTAACTCATGTTCATTGCTTGCTGTCTTGCCTGGAGCTTTCTTTTAAAGTATAGAGAGTTCAAACATGTAAATTTATTAGTAAATTTTGATGTTTCAAAGTATTTTGCTTCATTTGTTTCTCTTGTATTTGAAAAGGTTGATCTGAGTGTATTTTTCTCTTTCGCACTTCAGTGGAGTTTCAGATCTACCAGATATTGAATTTAATTCTCAGCTGAGGTTTCAAATAACTGTCGTTGTTAAGATTTTTCTCGTTTTTTCAGGTACCAAGCTATCCAAATGCTGTCTTTTACCTTTTCAACAACCGCCATGAGAAGCTTCTTTTTTCATTTGACCTTAAGTATTGTTTTGGTGAATGGTTATGTCAGCTAAAATCAAGAATCTTGACTTGAAAATCATACATTTTTAACATTGTTAGAAAAAAGTAGGCGGTCAAAAGCTAGACAACTTCCAGAGAATATAATTTTGAAGTTAGATTCAGATTGGTAACTTTGGTTTTGAGTGGGGGATCTGGACTTTGGTATGGCTGTTGCCATGAGCAACAGCAACTTTGGCTTGTCGAAGCATCCGTGCAATTGTTACAGAGTTTCAAGCTTAACTCAAACTATTTTAGATACAAGTCAGACCTCAAATTTAAAGGATAGGTACCACCTTGGGGAGCAGCTGGGTTGGGGACAGTTTGGTGTTATTAGAGTGTGCACTGATAAGTTCACTGGAGAATTGTTGGCGTGCAAATCCATTGCCAAGGATAGATTAGTGACGTCAGATGATGCCAAAAGTGTCAAACTTGAGATTGAGATACTCACTAAGCTATCTGGGCACCCTCATGTTGTGGACCTGAAGGCAGTTTATGAGGATGAGGATTATGTCCACTTGATAATGGAGCTTTGTGCTGGAGGGGAGCTTTTTCACCAGTTAGAGAAGCACGGACGATTCTCAGAGGCTGAGGCTAGGATTCTCTTTAAGCATCTGATGCAAGTAGTATCATATTGTCATGAAATTGGAGTTGTTCACCGGGACTTGAAGCCAGAGAACATCCTATTGGCAACGAAAGCTTCCTCATCACAGATTAAATTGGCAGATTTTGGTCTTGCAACGTACATCAACCCTGGTATTCTTTCATATTTATTATTTTCCTTTACTCATCATTTAATTGAACTTGCTTAATGACTGGAATGATTGGGTTCTTCTTAATTTAGGTCAGAGCTTGCATGGAACAGTTGGGAGCCCATTTTACATAGCTCCTGAGGTATTAGCAGGGGGATATAACCAGGCTGCTGATGTTTGGAGTGCAGGGGTGATTCTTTACATTCTTCTCTGTGGAATGCCACCATTTTGGGGTAAGACTAAGTCACGGATATTTGATGCTGTAAGGGCAGCTGATCTGAGGTTCCCATCAAATCTTTGGGATCATGTAACTGAGTCTGCGAAGGAGTTAGTCAGGGGGATGCTCTGTATTGATCCCTCACAAAGGCTTACTGCACAGCAGGTTTTAGGTAGATTAGATGCTTTTGTTTCATTTTGCTAGAAGTTCTTTGCTATATTTGTGGATAGTTGCGTTTGACCGTTTTGTTATTTTAGTGAGCATCTTGGGAATACTGATAATGATTATGTCATCATTCTCATTATTTCATCTAGTACGTGTAAATTTCTTGAAATAGCAAAACTCATAGTAGATGTGTCCGAAGATTTGATACAATATTTTTGATAAAGATTTTACTTTGTTCTGGTATTTACAGTGTCTAAATTGTGTTACCAGATTGGTGTTGATAGACTTTAAAGTCAAGAAATTACACCATTCTGTTTTGCTAAAGCTATGAGCGTGACTGTACCATTCTCACCTTCTTGATCTGTGTTTGACTTGATATAAACTTTATTCTTTTTATAGATCATTCCTGGATGAAGAATGAAGGACAATGCCCTGAAGAACCTGGTGAATGTGAAGAGAAAATTTGTGGAGGATGGGATTTAGGTGGTGGTTCTTTTGCCATGTTGATGGCCAGGGATCAGGACATCAGCTTTGGTGCTGGGTCACCTATTATTTGTGATATTGAGCCACCTACTTTCAAATGCAGATCATCATTCTCGTCATTCCTTGTAGAACCTTCAGCATCTTGCTTTGTATCTGGTATTTTTTCTTTCCGCTGCAGTGATGATTCCAGTGCACTGGAATCTTGTTCCCCTGTGTCCACAATGCCAAGCTTTGCATTCTTCAGCCCTGGTTCTGTAACTGAGCAAGGTAGCTGTACATCGAATCTTTCAGACAACATTTCCAGTATACAGCCAATTCATGGAGGTAATCTAGTTTCCTTTCTTTGATAGCTTGCAATACGATGTGTCATAAAATTTACATATGATATTGTATTGTGCAGATGTCAGTTTGGAGAAGATGCTCATATTTCCCGGATCTTCTCTTTTCTGTGGGTGTGAAACTAGACAAATGGATCACAAGCAAGCTGAAGTTCAGAGGTCAGGAGGAGCCACTGGGTCCAAGATGGGCATGAGTAGGAGGAACCGTACAATTGGGCTTGGTGAGCATGAGCAACTTGATCTCGTGGTGACTGAGTCAGTCATACGATGGTCGTCATGCACGCATCTTCCAACTGCTCCATCTCTTAGGTCTTCTCTAGTATGTTGAAACTTGAAAGAGAAGACCATCTGACAACCTAACGGATGATTGGATCAGAGCGCACCCATACGAGTGTCTAATTGTCAATGTATTTGTGATATGTCATTGTCTTGTGTTGCTGAATCATCGTTCTTAGAGCAAGTTTTAGGCAATCTTCAAATGAGTGGTGTGATTTGAGTGGCGTTTGTGTAGAGTTATTTTCAGTTTGTTGCCTGCCATGTAGCAAGGGTAACAAGCTGCGAGCGATGGGCTTCTGCCTTGTGTATAAAAGCTGGATTTTCATAGCATGAAGTTTTCCAGGTTTCATTATTTTGTGTTTTTATGAATACAAGCATGACCCCAAGGTCCTCCATTTGCTTTACCTGCCAATTTTTGAGGTGACGTTAGCTGGTGTGGCTCGGCTTACTTTTCTTTACTCTGGACTTATTATCCATTTGCTAAGAAAAGACGCCCAGAATTTTCATCGAGGGTCTTTCTTGAAATTCTGATTCAGTCTTCCTGGTCCTGTATTAAATTTTTTTGACAATGCATACATCATATCCACGACTACATGCCTAGCATGCTGTCTATAAGCACAACACAACTACAACAGCTTTGTTGGTATTTCAATTTTGGAGGAAACAGCCCCTTAACCATTCGAAGTGCATTTGCCTTTTGGAAACAGCTAGTTATGCAGTCTATAAAAAAGCTGGGGACATCACACCACGTGGGGCGATGGTGAAGACCTTTTTGGTAACAAAGTTGAAGCGTTTGAATTGCCATGGTCGGGATAAGGAATGAGAGCGATAAAATATTTGCTATATTGAGTCGCGGCGTTAGCTTTTGCTAAAAGGACAGGTCTTGCTATACGCCCGGGAATGCAGAGCTGGCTCAGTTGAGCAAAAAAAGCACAATATTGCCAGCATGTGGTGTTAGTCTACTCGATCGTGTCTTTATGAAGACTTTGTCAATGTTGGTCTGTCCTCGAAACATTCTTACATTTTCAAGACCCGCCTCAAGTAAGCTGTCCTAAAACAATTATCATGATATTTTTCCTCTTTTTTTTTTTTAATTTAAGTACCTCAATTTTTTCTAATTACTCTGTTAAACATTTGCAATTATAGCTTTTTATTAGTTCGCAATATTTTATATGAAATCAAGTTTTTTATTAAAGTAAAAAATTTAGTGGCTAAAAGTTGAGTAGTTTAACAGTAAACTTCCCAAAAAAAAAAATTCATTTTAAAAAAAGCAAAACTATCTAAAGAAGAATAACGGAGTGCGAGAATGTTTCTCAAGACGCTGGCCTCTCTCCAGAAGAAAGCGACCAGATTGAAAGAAGTAATAAGAGAATTAAACAGGATGGAACTGGAGTCGTGATGGATTGTGAAGGTGGAGCCGTTTCTTTTAGAGACACGTTGCTGGGGAAAACTGCTACGGATCAGAATATGGAGGCGGAATTGGAACTGGAAGATATATCGGATGATGAGGAAGATGCAGGATTGGATGGAGCGGAAGATGATCCTGAATGCCCAACGGTGACACTATCCAAATCGGAGAAGGCGAGACTATGTAGGCCCTGGCGAAGAACCTTAATCATTAAGCTGTTAGGCAAGGTCATTGAGTATAATTAACTTTTGAGAAGAATTAAAGAGCTATGGAGACCCAAACCACCAATGGAGTTAGTGACAATAGAGAATGATTATTTTTTGGTGAAATTTAATTCGGAAGAGGATTATGAGTTTGCATTATTTGGAGGTCCCTGGCTGATTTTGGATCATTATTTAATCGTTAGAACTTGGCATGCCAATTTTGATCCATGGGAGGCGACAATTAACCATCTTTTAGTATGGGTCAGAATTCCATGCTTGCCAATAGAGTATTATGATCATTGTTTCCTCGTGAAAGTGGGAGCAAAACTTGGAAAACCAATTAAAATAGATGATGCTACTAGTTTGGTATCAAGAGGCAAATTTGCAAGAGTTTGTGTGGAGATAGACCTTGCTAAACCATTAGTAGCTAAGTTCAGATTAAGGAGAAGGGTGCGAAGGGTAGAATACGAAGGCATACATTTAGTGTGCTTCACTTGTGGGAAGTACGGGCATAAGGATAATGCATGCCCAGCACAGGGGCAGCCACCGGAGGAGGAGAACGGCGATGAAGTACAGACCGGAGTGCAAAAGGATATGGTGGATATTCCGGCGGTTAATCCGGAGATGATGGAACAATTTGGTCCTTGGATGCTTGTGCAAAAAAAGATCCGTGGCGGAGGGAAAGTGCAAGAATGGAGGAGTAATGTCAGGAATATTGGGCAACCAAAAAAAGAAGATAACAGGGGATATAGGAAGGGATCACGATATGAGATTCTTAATGTAACTGATTTAGGAGATGATAATTTGGAAAGAGGCGTGCAGGATAAGGAAGGTATGGAGGGGGAGAATTTGAGCGGGAAGAAGGGAATGCATGGGCAGGAAAGGAATTTCATGGGAAAAGATTTGAGAGGGGGTAAGGTTGGGCCAAGAGGGAGAAGGCCTAATGTGCAGGTCCATGGTATTTTAGAAGAGAGTTCTGAAGGCCCTAAAAGTGGTGTGGATATTGGATGAGCTGCACAGTTCATTATGAGACAAGAAGAAGATCCAAAGGCCAAGAAGGTGAAACAGGGGAAAATAAAGAGTAATAAAGCAGCCAACTTTGGTGAACATACAATTGTCAGTGGGGGAATTGACAAAGACAAAATTGAGAGCAGAGTAGTGAAGGAGCTTTCAAACTTGGGGCAGTTGGTGGTTTATGAAAGGGAAGGGAGCGGTACTAATATTTCATATCATAAAGACCCTTCAAGACCCCATGTATCAATCCCAACGGATGGAAGTGATTAGGACTACTTATGTGATGAAGAGTGGAATGGGTCTGATGATGAATCTGAAGATGGGATGGATACTGAGAAGCAAGAAGAGGACCTCTTTGAGCAAAGAGGTGACCTGAATTGAGGTGTTTTGTGCTCTTGTAACTTCATGATATTGAATGTTATGATTTTTAAAGCCATGGTTTGGAATTGTCAGGGTACTGTGTCGAGAGAATTTCGACGTACCTGGAGAGATTTAATTCAAATTCATAATCCTACGGTGGTGGGACTATTGGAAACTAAAGCTAATGGTGAGCCAGCAAACAATTTTTGTTTGCAGATGGGTTTTGCAAATTGGGTGCGTATTGAGGTTGTGGGTTACAGTGGAGGCATATGGTTTTGTTGGAATGAGATGAAATGTCAGGTGGAGATTGTGGAGACTCATTCCCAATTCTTGCATTGCAAGGTGATGTTGGCAAATAACTGTAGTTGGTTTATGACCATTGTGTATGGAAGTCCAGATGTCACACTCCAAAAAAATCTTTGGCGTGACTTGTCTCTTAGTAGAATGGTGGGTGACATCCAGGTGTGGTGCTTGGAGACTTTAATTTTGTCTCAAATGCTAATGAGGTATTTGGGTCAAATCGAAGAAATCATCTTCGGTTAGCTCATTTTAATAACTGGTTAGACAGTAATAACCTTCTCGATTTGGGTTTTATGGGAACAGAATGCACTTGGTCGAGAGGACAAACTTCAGAAAATTGGAAGGGAGCTAGACTTGACAGAGCTGTTGGTAATGTTCAGTGGAAGAAGTACTTTCCTACGGGTTATGTTGTTCACTTACCGAAGAATCAATCTGATCATTGCCCACTCTTACTTGTGGCAAATCCGGAGGAGAATAAACCGGCTAAAGCTCCTTTTCGTTTCCAGGCTGCATGGATGACACATCCCAATTTTGGGAATTTTATAAAAGAAAATTGGCGTCGAGATGGGAACCTGACAGATAGTATATTTCGAATGACTGAAGATATGAAGATGTGGAATTACAATATGTTTAGGGATATTTTTAAGCAAAAAAAGAAGATTGTGGCCAAGGGGTCCAACGGGAGCTTTCAGGGAGAAGGGTTAGTTCCTTATTAAAATTGGAGGCAAAGTTGAAAAAAGAACTAGATGAAGTGTTGTTTCAAGAAGAAATCTTATGGTTTCAGAAATCCAGAGAAAAATGGATAAAAGATGGTGAAAGGAATACTCGCTTTTTCCACACTTCTACTCTTGTCAAAAGGAGTGTAAATTTTATTCATTGCTGAAGGGATGAGCAAGATAATTTAGTTTGGGATGCTGGAAAAATGAAGGTCATGGTTCGCATGTTTTACTCTCAGTTGTTTAAAGCAAAAGATAATATCGACGTTTTGGCCATTATGCCCGGGCGGTACCCTGAACTATTTGATGTGGCTAGAAATCTTTTAAATAAACAAGTTACAGGAGATGAGGTGAAACAAGCACTCTTTGATATGGACCCTTATAAAGCGCCAGGCCTGGATGGGCTTTATGCTTGTTTCTATCAGAAGTACTGGGACATAGTAAGGTCACAAGTGATACGAGAAGTTTTATAGTTCCTTGAAGGTGGAGAGTTGGATTCAAAAATTGGTGAGGGTTTGTTAGTGCTGATTCCGAAGACACAAAATCTAGATAGGTTGAGTCAGATGCGCCCTATAAGTTTGTGCAACGTCATCTACAAGATTATCACCAAAACCATGGTGACCCACCTCAAACATATTTTACTTGAAATTATTTCGCCTTGTCAAGCTAGTTTTGTGCCGGGTAAATAAATTGTGGATAATATTGTGGTTTTTCAGGAGACTTTGCATTCACTTAGGATGGCCAGATCAGGTAAAGGTTACATGATTTTGAAAATCGATCTAGTGAAAGCTTATGACCAACTAGATGGGGGATTCATTGAAAATTCGCTGAGAGATGTCGGTTTGCCAGATGGGTGGGTTAGCAATATAATGAGGTGTGTTAGTTCAGTATCCATGTCAACTATCTGGAATGGGGAGGTGTTGGAAAGCTTTAAATCGAGTAGGGGAGTAAGACAAGGTGATCCTATGTCACCGTATATTTTTATTTTATGTATTGATAGACCTTCTCAAATGATTAATTACTTGGTGTATGAAGGCAAATGGAAGCCCTTTCGGATTAATGCTTGCAGCCTGGACTTGTCTCATTTATTGTTTGCGGACGATGTGGTGTTGATAGCTGAAGCTACGTTGGATCAGATGGAGGTGATAAGGGGTTGTTTACAATCTTTTTGTAAGGCTTCGGGGCAACAGGTGAACTTTGAAAAGTCTTCGATTTTCTTCTCCAAGAACGTTAGCTTTGAGGTTTCTTGTGCTATTTCTAAAAAATATATGGGGGTTGCCGCTATACATGGCCGCATTACCAAGCAATGTTTCCAAGGTACAATTGACGGAATGATGACGAAGTTGGCGGGATGGAAGCAAAAAAGTTTATCTCTAGCAGGACGCATTACTCTAGTGCAGTCAGTTTTGAGCACCATGCCACTTTATGCTATGCAAGTTCTCAAAGTTCCCCAAGGCATTTGTGATAAAATGGAACAAATATGCAGACAATTTGTGTGGGGCAGTAGTACTGAGCACAGGCGAGTTCATTTGTTGAACTGGAATACTGTATGTAAACCCAACTTGAATGGAGGTTTAGGTTTGAGGAGTTTTTGCAAAGTTAATAATGCTTTTTTAACCAAGATTGGGTGGAGATTGATTCAAGAAAAAGAAAAACTTTGGGTGCCCGTTATAACAAGTAAGTACATGAGAGGGGTAAATGGGTTAGATCACATTCAAGATCGGGTTCAAGCCTCCCAATTTGGAAAGGTATAGTGTTGAATTCTGATATATTACGGCAATGAATCAAGTGGAACGTGCGGAATGGTAGACGCACTTGTTTCTGGACGGATTCTTGGTTAGTGGATAGGCCTTTGTGTGAGGTGGCTTGTATGGAGGTGCCTATTGGGGATCTCTCATGATTGGTGGCAAGTTACTGGAGACCAGGCCAGGGATGGAAATGGGAGGCACTAGATGGCTTACTTCCCAACGAAATTCATTTCAGACATGCTACTGGTGTGTTACGGGATGATAATGAATGTGAGGACAAGATGGCATGGAAATACACGGCAGATGGAAAATTCTTTGTAAGTTCAACGTATGCAAAATTGTCCGAGGATTCCATGAGTAATGAAACCAAGGTGTGGAAAGGTATATGGACATTGTGTATGTTGGGGAAAATAAGCCTCTTATAATCCAACAAATTCCTTCACCACACTAGATCACAATTTGAACAAAAATACTTGACAAAAGCTAAAGTATACGCCCAAGAAAATTTCCCTTTAAATTCTCTACTAGTATAGCTAATAGCTTTCAATGGTACACTAAATACAAGTGTTGATTGACACACTTAACAAAGAGGGGGAAGGAGTATATTCATAGGCTAAGGTTGAGTTTTGCCAACAAAACCAACAGTGTATACCACAGAGAGTTCGTGTGTTTTTATGGTTGGTGTTATATGGAAAGATAATGAGTAATCTTGAAAGGTTCAAGCGAGGATTTGCTGATAATGTTGCGTCTGGAATTTGTCGAACGAAGGTTGAGACCATTGCATGTATTACGGGATTGCCACAATGCTAGAAAGTGGTGGGAAACTTTGTTGGGAGTTGAGGAAGCTATGCGTCAGAGGACATTGACGCTTGAGGAGTAGATAGCGTCGAACATCTAAGAGGAGCACAAAGATAATTACTCTGGTGGATGGAATGTTTTGTTTTCCATTTCCACTTGGTGGATCTGGAAGTGGAGAAACCATATTATCTTTGATCGAGCGGTAATGGTGAAGTATTGCTAAGAGTTAGCGGGGAAGGGCTTAGCGCTGGAAACTCCTAGCTCAACTAGCGCTTCGCCCCTTCCCTCAATAACTTTATGAATAGTCCCCGCACGCACGCGGTGTTGTTGACTATCTTTTTTCATTCCGTTTGGCTTGGGTGAAAACTAACCCTTTAGTTATTTGAAGCTCAATACAGACGGGTGTTCGAAAGGAGATCCAGGGCCAGCTGGAGGTGGGGGTGTATTTCGAAATTATATGGAGGAGTTTGTTACAGGATATTCGGTGAACATTGGGGTATGTAATGCTATAGAAGCTGAGATATGGCAGTAGTGCAAGGTTTGGTGTTGGCAAAGAGAAATTGTTATCGGGGATTGAAGGTTGAAATGGACTCAGCTTTGGTTGTGAAATGGTTGACAGACGCTATTGAATATTTGGGTAATTTTTTCAATCCAGTATTTTTCTGCAGAAAATTAATGCAGAAGATTGGAGTGAGTCAAATAAGTCATAAATTTCGAGAGGGCAACAAGGCTGCAGATTGGATTGCTAATGTTGCATTGCGCCATGATATAGGTATTCAGGAGTTTATTGTGCCACCTATGGAGCTGAATGAGATTCTTCAAGCTAATAAAGTTGGGGTTGCATGGGCTGGGTTATTTCTGTGTAGTTTTGTTTTCGGTTTTGTCCCTCCTAATAAAAAAAAAAATAGTAAACTTCCCTTTAAAGTATATGTAAGTTAAAAATTCGATTCTTATCTTTTTCTTTCCCAGTTAAAAAAAAAATTATATTCTGTTATAATTTCAACACCCAACTACCATTGGGTGATACTCATTTTTGAGTTCAAAATATATAAACATTTGGATTTATTTCATTCTTTATTTTAGAAAAAAGAAATATACATTTTATAGCTATGGACTAGCATTTCTGGCTGAGGCCTGGCCATCGCACCATTTTAATTTTTGTCCTGAAAATTGAAGATAAGGTCCAAATCGAGAGCACAATCCAGCCTCATATTTGGATGCGCCTGATTTCACCAGAATTGCCTCTTGTGTGTGCTTGTCGTTTCTCCACACCTGCTACAAGAAATCTAGTCCCAAATGCTCAATTGCTCCTCTTTTTCAGTTGGGTAACTCATTAGCAAGCTTCCCACGAACATGGGTTGCTGCGGGTTAAACACATCAAACCCTCCAATTCTATACAAATTTTCCACAAGAAAACCATCTTTTACTAGTAAAATCATTGCTTTATCTTCCTCTTCTACTCCACCAAACCAACAAGGATCAATTTCCACCGCCACACTCCTAAAAAATAATGTTCATGCTGTAAATTTCAAAACTTTAGGAGCTTGCAAGCTTGGCATCTCAAGATATCCCGACTTTGAATACAATGCTGAAGGTGGAACAGGAGCTGGGATTGCAACCAGAATCAAAAACAGTGACTCGAATGAAGAGATTTCGATTTCTTTTGACCTGAAAACTCTGTATATTCCACCATTGACGGGTGCAAGAACTAAGTTTTTAGGATTGCCAATGCCACCTGGCCTGCGGATTGATATCGTCCCTGAACTCTTCCAAGGAAGCATTGACAGAGATTCTGGAAAGGTAGATTGTGCTATTCTGCTTCATTTCCTAACAGGAGACAACTCAATAATTTAACATGCTACTGTCTGAAGTATCCCTCCTTGCTGGATCGTTCATCCTTCCATTTATAAAGGCCTTCCGCTAATCGTCTGTTCTTTTTCTGTTTTGATAGGTTGATCTTGAATTCATGGCCAAGTTCTTGTTTTCTGTTGGGAGCATCTATAAAGCTCCTCCTCTTCTTGTAAAGACAACATTGACATCAGAAGAGTCGAACGGATTAATTCGCGGTGGACGAGGTGAAAGGTTGGATAGAGAAGGGAGATGCAGATTGGTTGGTGTGGCAACCGTTGAACCAATTGATGATCTCTTCATGAACACCTTCCTTGGCCTTCCAACTGAATGCCTTGCCGGCCTCAATGCTTTAATTTCCTTTTCCGAATCTTCTTGATCATGTCAGAAAAACTCCAGTCGCCCTTATATGTCAGTATTTTTATTTTCAGTTGTATCATGTAGGTGTTATCACCATTGGCATGTTATATAGGTTAACAGTGAAATAGCAACAGTTTATAAAGTGTAACTGAAACAATACAGAAAAGAAACACAATGGACTTGAAATAGTGTTTGGCATCAATGCAGTAATTGCAGATATACAATAGCTATAACAATTCTTACTATCAACAATAACTTTTCTTAGTGAAAAATTTAAAGTAATCCTTAAATTCCAGTAATTAGTAATGTTTTTAAAATTCTCTCCCTACAATAGCCAAAGGCAGCACTATTTTTCTGTGTCAGGTAATGCTCTCTAACTGGAAATAATGATGTCACTGAAAATCGACAGAAGATCTTGCTTGCTTTGAGCTCAGCATAGTATAAACTTTGGCAGCTTAAAACCATTTCCCACTTCCTTTTGAAATGGAACATTTTGATCAGTCTGCACCAAGGGAAAGAAAAACTTAAAATGGCAAAAGCACGGCTGCAGCTCTCTATGAACTTGGAGATCCAATTAGACAGTCAAATACCAACTTGATGTTTTTTTCTTCAACTTATGAGTTATGACAAGCAACAGCATCTTCAATATTACTCAAATGCCAATCTTTGAGTGCCAACTAATGATGCATATTGACCCTTCTTAGCCAACAACTCAAAATGGGTACCCAGTTCAGCAATCCTCCCGTCAGAGCAAAGTGCAATCTGATGGGCATTCTGAACAGTACTTAATCTATGAGCAATCACCAATGTTGTCCTGTCCTTCATCAAATGGTCAAGAGCACCCTGGACCAGGCGTTCACTGACAGCATCCAGTGCACTGGTGGCCTACAGTAAAGAAAACAAATCTTGCAGATTTGAAACAGTATAGCGTTCAAAATTCTGAAGAGTAAATATCAATAGATATATCTCATGAAGAAATTATTATCATGTTGGTGCAAGATACCAGAAATCAGATACATGCACAGAGAAACTAACAAGGAGCTTACCTCATCGAGAATCAGGATAGG
Source organism: Mallotus repandus (assembly GCA_949671775.1). Classification (NCBI taxonomy): domain Eukaryota; kingdom Viridiplantae; phylum Streptophyta; class Magnoliopsida; order Malpighiales; family Euphorbiaceae; genus Mallotus; species Mallotus repandus. The sequence continues at coordinate 33,541 of CATIWM010098663.1, read as the reverse complement.
AGCATTCTTGAGCAGGGCTCTTGCTATCGCAACTCTCTGGAGGATGAAGATAAGAAATAAAACTTCATCAGAAATACAAATCAATCAATTATTTTTCTCTCTGTTTCTCTCCCTGAAAAACTATGACATACCTGCCTCTGTCCTCCACTTAGTAGGCCTCCACGCTCACCAACAAGAGTGTCATAACCCTTAGAAATTCAAGTAAAGCTTTTAGCAAACAACATGAAGCAAGCAAAACTACCAGAAAAGGCAGATTTTAAAGACAATTAACCTGTGGAAGTGCAATAATGAAGTCATGGGCATTTGCAGCTTTGGCAGCCTTTATAATGTCATCCTTGGATGCATTATCATCTGGAAGACCATATGCAATATTTTCTCCAATAGACACTGAGAAAAGAACAGGTTCCTGTGCATAGAATATACACAAAACTTAGCACATACATGTTTTAGATTGAACTGGATACAGCATCCAATGCCTCAACATTAGAACTGACCCCACATTTGCTCAAACCAAACGATTTCAAGCCATCAGACATCAGCAACCAGAACTGCATTGTGCTATAACACACAGCAATTGAATGCTACGTCTCCACAAGTTTTTCAATTGACTTAGAATAAGAACAAAAATGCATCTGCAATTGATAATCAATGGCTATCAAGGATTCTCAACCAAAAGCCAGGCTGATATCAAACAAAGCTCAGCAACAACAATATAATTTCAGTTGCCAGGCACTGAACTTCTTGGTTTAGAGCAAAATCAAATTGTATGCCATAGACAATTAATGGTCAGCTTGCTAATCCTATTAACTAGGAAGCTGTTTAATGGTGTGTTCAAACTTCAAAAAGAAAGCTAAAAAAATTGAAGATCCAACTACATACTTGATTCACTATGGATACCACTCGAGCCCATTCAGTTTTCTCAAATGTTCGGACATCCTCTCCCGCAACTGTTATCCGACCCCTAGTCGGCTGCAAGAATGAGAATTGCATGTGAGTTTCCACCAACTCACAATAGCGAAAAACAGAGAATAACTTACAATTTCAAATTTCAAATTATGATTTTGAAAAGAAAACAAACCTCATAAAATCGTGCCAATAGCTGAACTATGGTACTCTTGCCTGCACCACTTGAACCCACAAGAGCAGTCACAGTTCCACATTTTAGTTTCAAATTAAGTCCATTCAAGATTTCAACATCAGGTCTCAAAGGATAGGAGAAATGAACGTCTGCAGAAGAAATTGCGAACATCTTTTTCCATAAGGAAATGAACTATATGAATTGAGAGATACAACTAGATCATACTATGGCCGTGCATATGCAAAAACTTAATAGAACTGCATCGTTGATACCTTTGAGTTCAACATCTCCAGAACAAGCATAATTACTCAGGTCACTAGCTGATTTTAGGGCTGACATGTAATGCACGTTTAAATAGCTATCCTTCCCACTGTAACCACTAGCAAAGAACAATTTAATTATCTCATCATGCTTTTCTTTTTCCTGAATTTGTTTTTCCAATCCATAGGTAAGAGCTTCATCAATTTCTACTCCAGACAGAACAGAATTAATTCTCTCAACAGCAGCAAATGCTCCGCGAAGATCTCCAAATGTATTAACCAGTCCTTGAACCTAAAAAATTTTATTACATTATAGACTGTATTGAAGAGAGAAAAGCTATGATAACTTAAAGAAAGTAAAATAGGACTCACACCAAAAGTTAACGTGAAAGTATATCCAATAAAAGAAGCAAGAGTTCCAACAGAGAGTTCACCCTGCAAATTATTTAGCAGTGGGAAAAATAAAGTCATATAAGTTTAGCATAAATAGAAATTTCAGCATGTGCAACCACAGAAATAAAAATGTAAAAAAATTAGGAAGCAATGACACCAGTAAATCCATCTTGAAGATAACTTGCAAATCCAAATATCATATGAAATTACATTTGGTTTTGCTTTTGAATCTTAGAACTAATGACAATAACAAAATGAATAAATTTCTGCAAACTTCAACAAATAAAAACCAAACTGATGAAAGGAAGAACTATCTCCAGTAATTTCCTCCAATACTGCACATTGGTGAGATCACAACTGGATAGTAGTGTTTTCTCCAGAACCACTGTAAAATGTCACTGAGCAGGAATACAGAATACGAAATGCATATAAATAAGGTAACCACAAATTAGAAGTGCTTACCGCCTTCACTTTGCTTCCTCCAAGACAATATAATGCCATCAAAGAAACATAAACAGCAACTCTTGTCAATGATTCATTCACTGATTTGAAGGCCCCAAGCTTTATTCCACTCTTCTGGTAAGTAAGGACCTGCCGAGCACCTTCATATAAATGCTAATTGCATTGAAATAACCTCTATACCTACATGACTCCATTTACTAATAATTAGACATCAACCAAGGTCACATCTTACCTGGCTACCAAACATTGACATTTGGCGCTTCTCACCGCCAAAGGATCTAACCTATGAAAACAAAAACTACTAAGTCAATTAACATGCATACATCTTTCCCATTTTAAATCACAGCCCTACTCTACAGGGGAAGAACTGGCCTCACTGGTTCACAACAGCCTTTTTCAAAACAAAGCTGCCTATAATCTACAAGTAGAACAACATATATTGTAGAACATTGCAAAGACTTACAGTGCGAACAGCAGAAACAGTTTCTGTCACACAATCAGAGATAGATGCCTGGGCCATTCCATGAGCTTTGAAAACCGGCATAGTTGACCTCTTGTATATGGCTTGACAACAGTATTCTAGTTAGAAGCGGGTAACTAGACACAAGGCACTAAAAGAAGAAAAAAAAAAATAAAACGCCACAGGTTTCCAAGGGTAACTGAGTTGAAAGAGGCAAAGTGCATTAGAGACAAGACCAATTTTTGATCCATGTCAACAAATACAAGTGTGTGAAATATTGACAACCAAAAAACCAACAGTGGATACATATCCCAGGCCTCACTGCGTCTAGAAACATATTAGCAATATTGGAGAAAAGATTAAGTGATCAAGTTTAAAAGACAAAATTTTCAAGGAAAAACCATCCATATCTATCATTTATGAGACAGTTTGCACAAACTAAAGACTTAGTTAAAAAACAAAATAAAGGCTACAAAGAAGTAGAGTAAAAGCATTAACTTGGCGTATGTCTCCAAAGCACAAATACCTACCAACCAAACCAGAAACACAAAGCATCAATATGCCCAGAATTGGAGCCAGTTGAGGAGCCAGAGCAAATAGGATGCATATGGTCCCAATGACCTGTAGGAAAACAAAGAATATGTAAAACAACAGCAGTTTCTGGCAGCACAAAGAAACTGAGATTTGTTTGCAGAGAAAAAAGGCACATACTAGAAGCAAACAAACTAAAAATAATTCAAAGTATAGGAGAAATTTAAGCCTCATTGAAAAAGGCAGGTGAAGTCCATCTAAATAAGAGAAGCAAGCTACATGAACTAGAAAATATAAAAAGCTCACTTTTACTCAAATATAGAGTGGCTTGCCTCAGAAAGAGCCCTAAATCCACGATCCCTTGAAACATTTTCGCTGATAATATTTTTAAGAGAACCCAATTCAGTTGTTAACAAAGCACTAATTTCGCCAACCTGGAAAAGATTTCACAACATAACAGTCCTTACAAACAACTTCTTTCCAGCAAACACTAAACAACATCTGAATTAATAGTATTAGACAAACCTTGTATCGATCAAAAAACTCCACCTGCACACATTAAAACCAAAGACAGAAAAATTATGAAAAAGAATTTAACTTTATAACACTAATAATGATAATTAACATTTTAAAAAAGAGTTGGTACCTTTTGAACCAAAACTCGTCTGAAAGTAAGAGCTCTCAATGATGACATTACCTTCTCCCAAACAGTATTTAAATTTACAATAAATATCACCGTAAAAATGGGTTCCAGCGAGTACACAAGTCCAATCTTACTGAGCAGCCTCCATAAAGGATCTGGCCTTGCTCCTATCAGCAATTCAAAAAATCGGCCTGCACCAATACACCCAAAAAAAAAAAAAAGAGGATTATAACCTCCATTTGTAACCATAATTACTTGAGATAGAATTGATTAATAAATGTTTGTTACCAGAGAAAATAGGCATGGAAAGAGTACAACTAGTGCAAGCAACAAGAGACACAACACAAACAACAAGTCTTAGCTTATGCTTAAGCAACAGACTCCATAAAATCCCCGAACTTATTAATTTAGGCGGCTCATCCTGCACCTGCTCGCGCGTAGTCTCGGGAGGTTCCACTTTCGGTTCGGCCTCGCTCACAATCGGCGGCCCCGACACGTACGCGCATGAAATTGTGCGAACTGTTTTGGTGTTCCATGGGCCAGCTTGAAATGGCGGGAAATGAGATGATTGGATTTTGGCAGTCCGTGGCCTCTGCCTGAGTTTATGAAATGAACGCGCGTGAAGTTTAGGAGGCGGGCAGGGAGTAGGGTTAGTTTGGAGTAGGAGAAGGCCAGTTCCAGTTGCAGAGGAGGCCATTGATTTTCTTGGTGTTGGGGACAAGACAGCAAGATAACAGGGAGCGCCTTTTGTTGGCGCAAATATCCCGTACTTTGGCAATGCATTCAATGGTACCAAACGACGACGTACGAGTAGGGGTAGTTTAGTCACAATAGTGAACAAAAGGAGTCTCCACTTGTCACATCGTGAATCGGTTTCCAAAGATCAACTCGTCACGAGATTCTGGTCTTTTGCCTCATCATCATCAACCCAAAAATAAAAAGTCAGTCTTCGAAATCCGTAACAATAGCTTCGTTTCTTCACTGAGTCACACCTCTGTTCTCTCTTGAGTCAGTTCAAATTCAACTCGGCTCGGTCTCATTTTCCTTTTCTTTTGCTTCTTCGTATTCCATTCTCACGCAGTTACTTTCTTTCTCCCCTGTGCGATTCCATGGAGCCCTATCTGTCGCATCGAAGCGTCAACCTCAGTTCTTATCCGTTGATTCTATAGAAATCTTTAAATTAAAGCCTCTTCTCTGTTCACTTTTTTTTTTTAATTTTCTTTTGCTATATGTCAATGAATCGGATGGCTTGGTTTCGTTGGACTATAGTATATTTAACACTCGTGGTCTGTTTAGTGCGTGGCCTTGACGCAAGTGCTGGTGATGCTGATCCGATTTATCAGTAAGCTTTGTTTATTGATGTTTCTTGTTCTAATTTGATGTAAATTTTTTAGCTTAGCTAGAATTAATTTGGAAGAGTTAATCTTCAGTGTTTGATTGTGTTGAATTTTTTGTGTTATTGAATTGAATAGAATAGAATAGAGTAGAGAATTATAAGTTAGCAATTGACCTGAAGAAGCAGATATGGTGAGCGTTATGTGGAATCATGGAATATGTTTTTTAGTTCAATCTTTAGGCAGTTGCAGCTGTTGGCCTGTACAAATTTTAGGTTCCTGAAGCTTCTATTACTGGTTGAAAAAGAAGTAATGTTTTAGGGCCGTTTTGGAAGTAATCTGTTATGTTCCTAGCTGTTTGATTTCGTTAATACGTAATTATTATCAACTGTTAGTATATATCTGCTGTTGTTATTTTAATGGTTACTCATTAATCAGGGCTTGCGTGGAGCAGTGTGAGAAAACTGGATGTGTAGGTAGAAAATGCTTCCAACATTGTAAATTCTCATCTGATGGAAAACCTATTGATGGACCCTGGTATCGACAAGAGCCACTCTATCTTGAGTGGAAACAATGGGACTGTCGCAGTGACTGTCAATACCAATGCATGCTCGATAGGGAGGAAGAAAGGCAGAAACTTGGTCACAAGCCTGTCAAGTATCATGGGAAATGGCCATTCCAACGTGTATATGGAATCCAGGTTCTTATATTTTTTGACTTCATCGTTTTATCTATGTGCCCCACAGCTTAACTGAATATGCAATCCAGTCATCTCAAGTAAATGTTGTTTTTGCTCATAGGAACCTGTTTCTGTGGCTCTCTCTGCACTCAATCTTGCCATTCAGTTCCAAGGTTGGGTATCTTTTTTCATCCTTGTATACTACAAGCTGCCGTTAAGACCAAATAAGTGGACATATTATGAATACACTGGTTTGTGGCACATCTATGGGATCTTATCAATGAATTCTTGGTTCTGGAGCGCTGTTTTCCACAGTCGGTAAGCAGTAATCATAGTAGTAGATAATGGGAGGGAAGAGGCTCAAAGCTTTCTTTCCAGAATAATTGCTAATAATTGATTACTCAGTTTGTGCCTGGATTTCTAGAGGACAAAGATAACTTTTTACCCTTTAGATTGAGAGTTTTTTTTGGTATGAGGTTTATCCACACCTTATAGCCCTTTTGTTATGGTTAGTGCAAAAAGAGAAATGGATTTAGTTCTTGTCTTTTATGATAATTAGATTACAATGTACAAAGAATTAAGGGAACTGGATGTTGAATCTGCTACTCATGGTAATTAACATTGATTCTGATTTTTACTACAGAATGCCATATGTTTTGGAGAGGATCAGGGCTTCCTATAAATTTGCAACATTAATATATTGGTATATATTTGCTTCTGCAAATACAGTGTGCACTTGTAAATACGAATGCTTTATGCTACTTTTTATATAGATGATAGACAAATATTATCCAGTTCTGGTCTAGGGGGGAAATTTGGCAGTCATATATTCCCTTAACATTTTTCCATAAAATGGCTGCTGTGAAGCTTGAACATGCACTTCTCTTGTTGAAAGCTTAAAGCCTGCATCTTTGCTGTAAGAAATGGCCTCTTTATATGCACATGCTTCTTTCTCTCTTCTTTTTATCAGGATTTTCATCTTTCATTTTTGTCTGCTATTTATATTCTGAATTGATTGCAGAGATATTGAGTTGACGGAGAAGCTAGATTATTCCTCTGCCGTTGCATTACTTGGGTTTTCATTTATTCTAGCTATACTGAGAGCTTTCAGCGTGAGAGATGAGGCTGCAAGGGTTATGATTGCTGCTCCTGTGATTGCATTTCTTACAACACATATCTTGTACCTGAACTTCTATAATCTTGATTATGGTAATTCCTTCTCTAGTAACTTTTTTGCTGTATGGTGCACTAGAAATAATCTCCATTTAAAACTGCTAATGTGAATGTCCACTGATTTCAGATTGCTTGGTATTGCAAAAAACAGCAAAGTGTATGTTCAATTTTAGTTTTATTTCAGCTATTCAGTAGTCCACTACAAATTTTTCTTGCTATGCTGTCTTGGTCCTTGTTTATCATAAACATGGTGTAAGTCATATTCTCACTTCCCACTCAACTTTGACTCCAACATACTCCCCCGACAAAAAAGTAAATAAATGATGAAATAATTTATTTTATGCAAATAACTTGACCATTTCTCTGATTAAACTTAAATTTATTTCATATTCTTTTCAAACTCTTGACCCCATTTGATGTTTTGAAGTACTACTGTATTTAATTCTTTTGCAGCTCAAATGAGTGATGGTCTTTTTTTATCTGTGCCATTGTGGTCACTTTTGCCACTGTGCCAATGCATTGTATTACCTGAAATGCTCATTCTTTTCCAAAAATGCATTAACCTGTTATTCTATCTAGGCCATATATTTGTTTGCTAATATTTGCCTATTTAACTGTACTGCTGGGCGTTTGACTAAGTAATTGCTCTTCCTGAAAAATGACCAATGTTCTTTAACAAATGCAGGTTAAACCTCCCCCCAAACGCTCCCTGTGAAAAATAAGAAACTAGACAAATTTTAATATGTCACATCAAAATGAAGCTGAAAATAGAAAAGCTACCTAAAATAATAATTGTATTTTCTAACGACTGAAAGCAGTTTTTAATTGAGAGAACATGTTGGAAATATACTGTGGCTACTTGCTGGGATTCATTGCCTTCTTGTGATATGATTTTACACAGTTCAATTCTTTTTTCAGGCCTCAACTTGAAAGTTTGTGCAGCCATGGGTGTAGCTCAGCTATTCGTTTGGGCAGTTTGGGCAGGCGTCACTCGTCATCCATCTCGATGGAAGTTGTGGGTGGTGGTCATAGGAGGAGGTCTCGCCATGCTCTTAGAAATATACGACTTTCCACCATACCGTGGATTTGTTGATACTCATGCCCTTTGGCACGCAAGTACCATTCCTCTTGCATATCTTTGGTGGAGCTTTGTCAGGGATGATGCTGAGTTTAGGACATCAAGTCTCCTCAAGAAAAACAAATAGGATTTCTCTACGCAATGTTTGCAACAAAGTGGATTCCTGATTTTGTGAAGCACATTGCAGGTCCAACTTTGTGTCCAACAACTGAAAACCCCTTATTTTTCCTGTGTATTCATTTTTTCCCAGATGGTTACCTTGGCTGGTCCCTTGGCCTTGCATCATTTCATTTGGCGGGTGATGGGATATTTCCGCTCAAACTGTGGCGTACACATTTTGCAATGGAACTCAAATTTTGAGCTTTTTCCAATGTAAAGGAACCAGCGCAGCAAAGTGTAAAGTGTCTGTATCTTGTATTCATGAATGAGTATAAATTTCTACTTCCTTAGTTCTAGCTGATCTTTTGGAGTGCCTAGCTTCTGCTAAAGCGTTTATCCTCTTGACTGGAGTCAGGATGAGAATGACGACTGTTCTTTGTGCTGTTATTCTACATTTCTTCAACTGTTTATCACTGAATGCTAATTCGTTGTATTATAAATCCGAAAAGGCAAATTTTTGTTTTGAAGTTGTTTACAAAGTTACTACTTACTAGTTATTTTAAAAGTTACAAAGTTAAAAATTAAATGACCTGGCTGGTCCAAATTTATTGCCTGGGCTTAAAAGGGTAGAGCTTTCAGAAATTGGGCCAGCCTTACACTGCCAACAACAGAATCTCAGAAAGTAAAATTTCTTTACTATGTCATGTCATTTTCGGAATGCGATGACAAAATTACTTGAAAGAAGCCTCACCCACACCGTTGGAGGGCTCAAAATTGGAGGGTGGTTTGGAAATATGTATATATATATATATATATATATATACATTATCCAAACTTGCACACCAAAAACATCCACATCATTAATACATTATTACCCCTTCAAGGTACCTCTCTAATTTCACACTATATATGGGCGATGGCATGTGGTTTCACTCCACCATAGTGCCTAAAATCACTAATAGCTAGCCACTAACTTTTCCATATTACATCACTTTCAATATCCCACACAGGCGCAGGCCCTTTTGTTCTTGCAAATGTCTTGCCGTACTAGTAAAAAAAATTGAGTACGGACCAGTAAACCTCTTAATTAACCCTAGTTTACCAGACGCATTCACTTATTTTATGTCCTTAACAAGAAAGTAATTTATATAGAAAAACTCCATAATGACACATCTCCTGCGTCTATTTCTACCTCCTCGTTACCACTACTCTCTGCAAGGCAATGTGGCGGAGACATTAGCATTGCTTTTGCCATATCTGTTAACAATTCAGGCATCCCAAATACCGCTTCCTCATCCATATAGAACACGTTCTTTGAAACGACCTCTTCCTCCTTTGATGATGTTGTGGCCATCATATTTTCCTGCTTCGAATTGTCTGCCTCCATTGCTCCGAATGCGTTCGCTGCCTCTGCTGCTGCTTTTTGAATATCTTTAGCATCGGTGGAGGCCGGTATTGGCAGCCTCCAAGACGAGTCGGCGAAATTCAAGCAAGCAGAACGTCCTCTAAGTGCGAGAGCCGCCACATCATGGGCACGGGCAGCCATTTCCGCAGTGGCAAAAGTACCCAGCCAAATTCTTGATTTCTTATTGGGCTCTCTAACTTCACAGACCCATTTCCCAGAATTCCTCCGACGAACTCCACGATAAATCGGGTGCCTAGTCTCTCGAAACTTCTTACGGCCAGCTCGCTTCTTGGGATAGCTAGAGGCTAGCATGGGTTCTTCATCAGAAAAATGAGTTCGGGGAGCACTGGAACCATCTGAAACAGGAGAAGACAGAGCTGCATTTGGCAAGTCAAGCAATGACCAAGAATGAAACTCATCATAAGGAAGTGGGTCAGAAAAGTGAGAGTAAACATCCATATCTTCTTGAAAAAAGAGTAATAAAAAAAGAAGAAGAAACAAAGAAAGGCAGAGTTTGTTGGTATATGGAATGGAAGTGTGTAATTAAGTGGTTGATTGGGTACTTTTGGCAAAGATAAATGCATGATTGTAGGTTTTATATGAATTGAGATATAAGCAGAGATTTGCAGTTTTTTGTGAGCTGAAGAAACGCGAAAGAACACGGAGTAAGTGATGATAAGGAGCCAGCCTGGTTTATCCACGCAATTAACATATAGGAGGAGAAAGGATCAAAAGAATAGTATGGAATTAACAGCTGTTGTTGGAGGGGACAGACAGAAACTGATGGCTAGCTTTTTAAGACTGACACGTGTGATGTTGACCTCTCGTTGGTTGAGTTTTGACTGCTTCTTTTTTAATACATATCTCTTTTCTCTTCTAGGATAAATGAATGAATGACAAACGCTTTGTGCTGTCCCAGTCAAAGGGTCACTCTCACTCTCAGTGGACAGTTTCAGTTTTTTCCGTTTGTGCTACGGGTACGTAGCATCTCAATTGCTCGCCGATTTTTTCACGCTTTTAAATTTTTTGGCTTGAAATTCACTACTTTTTTGAATTGATTACAATTTTTTTTACATTATGACAATTTTATTTTTGCACCATATATATATATATATATACACATATATTGTATATATTATAGTCAAAAAGATATTAAATTTAATAAATTTTTGCATATTATTTTAATATTTTTTGCAAGTTTAAAAATAAATAAATTAATGTGTAATTGACAATAAAAAGATAAAAGCTGGAAATAATAATAGAAAAGATCGGCGAGGAGGAGGAGTAAGGAAGGTTGGAAGAAATGAGGAGTTGAGGTGGCAGTGGCACATAGAATGGAATTACAATCAAAGGCAGCCTTTTCTACAACGTCACACACTTTCCAAAACACGGTTGACAGTTAATCCAACTGCCAACAGTATTCTCATTGAGTGCCTCGCAGCAGCTTCACTGATTTTTAGCCCGCGGAAACGCGTGGACCACGTGCGTTTATTTTTCTTTCTCTACTGCCACGTCACTCTTCTCTTTCGTTTCTTCATTTAGTAGGCCATCCTGGAGATTTTTTTTTTCCAAATTAGTATTAGCATCAAATTGCTCTCCACTCCCAGCTGGGCCCCACCTAAAATCTTTTTTTTTTTGTTTTTGACCAATCTTGTTTGAATCAACGAATGAAGTAAAATACGAAGATACTAAGGAAATTGGTACTGTACGGATTTGTAGTGAAAGAAAGATTTCTGATTCTTCATTTTCTTCTTCTAAATTTTAAATTTTTTATTTTTTATTTTTTTTTGGAAAACGCAGCAAAGAACAATTACATGACAATCATTTACCCCAACTTTATCATGGTCTAACCAAGTACTCAGCTGTGTTAATCTATAATAACCAAAACTTAGAGATAAGAGCATGTTTAGCCAAAAAATCCATAGCGAAATTCGATTCTTGTAGATATGAGTGAACCTGATCTCCTAATCCCGCTTCAACAATTCTCTAGTTGAGGGACCATGTGGTTGTGACTGTTAGTAGAACCAGTCTGCGCTAATATTAAGTTATGCGCGCTTATACTGTCAGTTTTCGACTCCACTTTTTAAAGTCCAAACTCCTATGCTAGGTTCAGGCCTTTAAAAATTCTCCATAACTTCGCAGTTGGCACTGAGCATTCACCCATTTTAACTGCAAAACCAGTAATCCAATTGCCACAACAATCTCGCAGAATTCCTCCCGCTGTAGCCACTTTGGAGGACTCATGTAAAAATCCATCTATGTTGACCTTTATCCACCCCTCTCTTGGGCTGACCTTTCTTCTAAAATTTTTATTTATATTAATCATATTCAATTTCAAAATAACTAAAATTACCATATTTTTAATTACTAATTTAATATAACATTATATATAATGATTATAGATATAATCAAGTCAAGTCAAATTGCGAGCTGTTCAGAATCGATTCATTATCGAGTCAACACCGATCTCAACCTACTCAAATAGGTTATTGAGTAAAGTTTTAACTCCTTAATATTTATGTTGCTTTAGTTTGTAAACAACAATAGAATTGAGCTACTTAACTAAGCTGGCCAAAGGTAATTTCTCAAAAATTGTAATTAATGTGCCCGGCTTCTATCAGTTTGTGAATACCTAAGATCTTTTATCATAATTACCTTAGTTATACAAGAATGAACGTATATGAGCAAAATGAATTTATTTAAGTTGAGAGATGAAACTTGTAACTGAAGTAACTGAAAATGAAGCTTTGTATATTGATCAAATAAGCTGCGAATGAAAAATGTTGGAACTGAAAACTTGATTTTTGAACTATAGACAAAGAGCATAAAAACATATGGATTTTAGATTAAAAAACTACAATCAGAATGCCAAAGTTGAAAAAATGATAAACTTGTGATATTAAATGAAAGTGATGCTCAACAAAGTTACAAGAACTTGGATATGATAACAACAATGAACATGAAAGATTGAGTTGTTTGTATTTTTTGTGCTTGAGTGTGGAACTGTTCTCCGATATAGTTGATGTGTGTATGTTGGAGGCGCCTTCTTCCCCTTTTGTCTAGAATTTATATTGGATCTGTAATCCAACATTGAGCTTATATGTGAATAACTATGCATTGCGGACTGCCACATAAGGTGATCCCAATTAAAAGTTATCATTCAGATTTAGATAATTTGGATTTTAATGCATCTAAAAGGCGTGAGGCTTTTAATGTATAAAAATTAATTGATAATTTATATTTTAATGATGGACTGAAATAGAAATACCAAAAGATAATAGAAAAATTATCTATATATATGTGGTCATAATTTTTAGGTCATACATATTGTTATTATCCTACTTCTTTCTAAATCTTATCATTAGAAAGAAAATCTAAAGGCATTCGCACATCTGTAAAGTGATTAATTTATGAATTCAGGTATACTTTCATTTCCGCTATTATGACTTCTATTGATTTAACATGAGATTGGATTTTAGAGTTTTAATTCAATTTGAGATTTTTATTGTATATTTGGTGAATTTGATTTTTGTATTTACATAATTTTATTGAATTATATATTGATTATGATTTAATGAAATTATGTAAAAAGTTTGTTGAATATATGTGTATATACATGAATTTTTCATTTTATTATGCATGGATATATGTGTGGATTTCAGATTCATGTGGGACAGTTCTTGAAATAAATTTAATTGATGATTATGGTTCAATTAAAAAGAGGAGGAAAATTGTCGGCTGATGTCATGATTTTCGTTTGACTTGCAAAATCTATTTAAGTATTTATGGTTTTGGATTTATTTATCCAAAAAAATTGCAATTGTGCAAATAAGGGATTTTTTGGGTGCAATTTATGCAATTAAGGAATTTTGAATATAATTTTAAATTTAAATATTGATATGGTTATATATATTTTAAGATAAAATAATTTAGATAACATCTCGCTAAAGTGAGCTCTCTTGTTAAAATTAATTTATTTTAAAATATAAAAGGTTGTGTGCATATAACTTATGCGAGTATTGATCAGTCCAAAGGAAGGTCAGTATTTAATAGAACTGCATGTACATTTGTGGTAATAAATATGTGATGATTAGTCGATTTTACATATGAATAATAAATTGGCCCAAAGGAATATTTGTTGTTCGACATGTTCTTATTGTCATTGTTTGATTAATATGTCAAGATATCACTTACAAGTTAATATAATTGCCCAAAGGTAAAAATATTAATGGAGTGCCTGAAATCTTGACATGGGATTTACCATTATTTAAATTTATTATTGATTTTGTTTTGGAACTTATGTGAGCTTGTTTTGGTTGGTTATTGTTCTCTGTTCAGCTATGAATACTCCTACAAATATTACTGCCAACATCAACTCTATTCCTATGCTAAATGACACTAACTTCAAGTCATGGCAAGAGAATCTTTTGATAGTTCTCGGAGTCTTAGATCTCAACCTTGCGTTAAGGGTTGATTTTCCTCCACCTCTTACGGATAAAAGTACCTCTGATGAAAAGAGGGATATGAAAAGGTGGGAGAAATCAAATCGCATGTGTATGATGATCATGAAGAAGACCATTCCAGAAGCATTCAGGGGCACAATGTCAGCAAAGATAACTACAGCTAAAGAGTTCCCTGCAGATATTGACAAGAGGTTTGTTAAGAATGAAAAGGCTGAAATTTGTACACTCTTAATAAATCTAATTTCAATGAGGTATAAGGGTAAAGAAAATATTAAAGAGTACATTATGAAGAGGTCTCATCTTGCTTATAAGTTGAAAGCACTTAAGTTAGAACTCTCAGAGGACTTGTTTTGATATCTCTTCCAACACAATTTAGCTAGTTTAAGGTGAGCTACAATTGTCAAAAAGAGACTTAGTCACTAAATGAGCTCATCTCACACTGTGTCCAAGAAGAGGAAAGGTTGAAGCAAGAAAAGATAGAAAGTGCTCACTTAACCTTTACCTCAAAGATCAAAGGCAAAGGGAAGAAAAGGATAAAGGTTAAGGAAGCTGCAGATACGGCAACTCAAAAGAAACCTAATGAACAATAAGGCAATAGTTGTTTCTTTTGTGGAGCTGAAGGGCATATAAACAAGCATTGCACCAACTATCACGCATGGCGTGCTAAGAAAGGTTTGCCTGAGTTGCCAAAGCCAAGTGATGCTGAAAGACACATCTATGTAGGCAATGACAAGAGACTTAAAGTTGAGGCAATAAGGAAGATTTAGATTACCGTTAAAGATTGGAATTTATTTTATCTTAATAAGACATTTATTGTATTTTTTTTAAGACAAAATTTGATTTCTATTTTCATTTTAGACAAGTTTAGTTATTTTTGTCTATTTGAGAATAGAAAATTTAGTTTATTTTAAGATTCAAATTTGGTTGATTTTGATTCTTTATTAGGTTGCGATAATCTTTATTTGCTTGATACAAATACCTCATTTATTGAATCCCTACAATTAAGTATAAAAGGTGCAAAGAGAAAAAAAATTCAATGAAAACTCAATTGCATTATGGCACAAGAGATCAGGTCATATCTCCAAGTGGAGAATAAAAGGACTTGTGTCAAATGCAATGTAGTCACTATGACAATTCAGGTGAACAACATTTAGAACCATTTACTAAATTCCCAGAGAAATGTGGTATCGTCCCGCAGTACACTATGTTGGGTTCACCTAATATGAATGGTGTTGTTGAAAGACGAAACAGGACACTTAAGGACATGGTGAGGAGTATGATTTCTCATTCTACCTTGCCAGAATCACTCTGGGAAGAAGCATTTAAGAATGCAACATATATCCTTAATAGATTTCCAATAAAAGCAACTGCCAAAACCCCTTAGGAACTTTGGACTGACAAAAAAAACCTAGTTTAAAGCAACTGCATATTTGGGGATGTCCAGTTGAAGCAAAGCCTTATAGGCCTAATAAAAAAAAACTAGACTCATGGACGGTTAGTTGTTATTTTATTGGATACTCTGAAAGATCCAGAGGGCATAAGTTTTATGATCCCACAAATAAGTCAACTTTGAGTTGGGAAATGCACGGTTCTTTGAGGTTATTGAGATTGCGGGAGATAAAGTTAGAAACTTTATCTTTGAAGAGGCATATGTTAATATTCCTATAAGTGCTATTGACATTGATCAAGATTCTATTCTTGACTTTATTCAAGACATAGCACACTAAGATAATGTTGGAGAACCTCCCATTCAAGAAGTTATTCCAGAAGAACAAACTTTACCACCTCAAAAACCTATGCCATTAACGAGATCCACTAGAGAAAGAAGAAGTGCAATACCAGATGACTATATTGTATTTCTTAAAGAACATGAGGCTGACACTGGAGTGATGGAAGATGATCCAATCAACTTTTATCAAGCCATAGAAAGTTCTGATTCTCAAAAGTGGATTGATGCCATGAATGAGGAGATAAAGTCTATAAAATACAATGACGTATGGGATCTTATCCCATTGCCAGAATGCGTAAAACCCATTGGTTGCAAATGGATACTTAAAACCAAAAGGGATTTAAAAAGCAATGTGGAGAGGTACAATGCACGTCTTATTGCAAAGGGCTTTACACTGAAAGAAGGCATTGATATAAAGAGACTTTCTCTCTAGTTTTTTCGAAAGACTCTTTTAGGATTATAATGACATTAGTAGCATATTTTGATCTTGAGATACTTCAGATGGATGTAAAGACAATGTTTCTCAATAGAAACAGTGATGAGACGATTTACATGGTATAACTAGAAAACTTTGTGTCTAGAGACCTAAAGAATATGGTTTGCAAACTTAAAAAATCCATCTATGGACTCAAGTAAGCATCTCAACAATGGTATATCAAGTTTCATCAAATGATCATCTCGTTTGGTTTTGAGGTGAATTTGGTTGATGATTGTATATACCATAGGTTTTTGGGAGCAAGTATATTTTTATGGTTTTATATGTCGATGAAATTTTGCTTGCTAGCAATGCTATAGGCTTATTATACGAAACCAAGAGCTTTCTAGCTAAGAATTTTAATATGAAAGATCTTGGTGATGCCTCTTTTGTACTAGGCATCCAGATACACCTAGATTGCACTCGATGTATTCTTGGATTATCACAAAAGTTCTTTATTGAAAAGGTTCATAAGAGATATGGCATACATGATTATAAACCAGGTGATATTCCTATGGCTAAAGGAGACAAGTTTAGTCTCAAATAGTGCCCTAATAATGCTTTTAAGGAAAGGAAATGCAAAAGATTCCTTATGCATCAGCAGTATATGTTGGGTTTCGCAATTCAAAATTCAGTAAAAATTTAAAATTTTAATCACAAACCCGAACCAAGATCCATATAATTCGATTAACAGATTGATTTAGGGTTTCTAAAAACCTTACCACAGACGTAAGAAAAGGCAAGATTGCTGGAAGGGACAGAGGGGGTTTACACCCGTAACACCCTACCATGAGCTTTTAGTTCTCTTTTATCAGATTGAGACGTCTTTAAATGAATATGTCCTCCACAGGTATCCACACGAACAACCTTTTTTCAGGATGAATGTGTTCTGGCACCTTTTTCTTGATTATCTTACAACTCAAGAACTCAAGAACTCTGTGTTACACTTTCTAAAAGGAGAGAAAATGAAATTTAGGTGGCAGAATAAAAAGTGTATGAAACGCTAAGGAATATATTATATTTATAGACCTCTCAATTAGGGTTTCAGTTACCAAAATGAATTTTGGTAATTTCTCACTTACTAAAATATTTTTGGTATATTCCACTTATTCCAATTTTGATTTTATTCCAATACCAAATCAGAAATAGTTTCTTATTTATTTAAGATAACTATTACCTTAAATAAATAAATTAATTAATTAATATATATATATATATATATATATTCAAATTTATTTATTTATTTATTTCCACAGAGTTCTATTGGGCTTGGTAAACCCATGTAGGTTCACATGACATTGGCAGTGGGCTTGAAATTCCAATTTAGGCCTACAAGTCATAAGTGGCCTCTAACAAGACATTATAACTACCCAAGTCATGTGAAGTCCAATAATCCGACATAACTTAATTTACAGTGAATATTGTAGTCCATTTTGAAAATGCCCTAGAAGGGGGGTGAATAGGGCTATCGAACAAAAATCAAAACTTAAAAACAAATAAGCAAAAATGAAAGAATGTTGAGAAAGAAGAATAATGAACACAAGTATTTAAGGAGTTCGGATTCTTAACAATCCTACGTCTCCACCTAACTTATCCCCAAGTTAGGATTTTGAATCACCACAATCTATTCCCTTAGATTGATTTTTATAAATTGAGTTTTAGGCTCAACTCAAACCTTACAACTTGAGTTTTAGGCTCAACTCAAACCTTACAACCTGAGTTTTTAAGGCTTACTCAAAAACTGATTCACAAGTGTTTTGAAAGCTTACACTAAAACCAAATTTCCAAGTGTTTTAATGGCTAAACACTTAAACCGATTCCTTTTAGGTAGAACTATTTTCTTTAACCCTAGAAAATAAAAGAATAAGAATTTCTATTCTAACACTCACCAAACTCTCATAAGAGTTTATCAAATACAAGAATGAATTAAAGAGAATTTTGAGCTTTAATTGAATGCTTGAGAATGTATAAATGAAAAAAAAGTTCCTTAACCTTTAAATGATCTTCAGAGGTTGTATTTATAGTTGAGCAATTCAATTATAGCTGTTAGAAACAATAATTTTATTTCCAACAAATTCAAACTTCATTTGGATGAAATTTGGACTTTTATCCTGCAAAAACACTGGTCCCAGTTGGGATATTAAAAAATATATTTGTTATAGCCATTATGTTTGAAGACAGCCTTAATCCTGATCGTGACTGACCTGATCCCAGTCGGGATCACACTTTTCCCGGTTGGGACATTGGCTTGGGATATATTCTGGATAAATTCTTCAATTTGATGCAATTTTGGTCCCGGTCGGGATCATGACTTTTTGACATTTAATACGATTGAATCAGCCTTAGATTTCTTCATAAAAGTTATACGTATTTGTCTTAGCTTTCTATAAAGCTTTGAATTACTTTAATTGGACATTTTTATCTCAATATATTATTGAAATACTGAGAGCTACTCATATTGAAATGAAAACTGCATATGCTGAATTTAACTAAAGATTTCCAGACGCAAATGAATTCAGATTTTGACAAGTAAGATCAATTTAGAAATCTTGTGATGTCTAATGCAAATGTTAAGAAGACAACTTTCTCATTTAAAAAGTTTAAGACTTCCGAAATCTTCCTGGAATCCCGAAGGTTGATTTAGCCCAAAAGCATGCTTAGCTTCATTTTGATTTCTATTATAGTCCTAGCTTATACACACTTAAACAAACATATTAAATGCTCAAAATCAAGTTTGTTAAGATTAAAATCAAGATTGATTATTGCTAAGGTCAATACCTTTGTCATATGATATCTTGATTGAGTTAAGGCATAGTTTCTGTCATCCTTATACAGTTCAATCATATTATTTCTTGATTTCAAATAAATTAAGAATGATAACTCTTTATCAATTCACTTTAGCATGACCATGCATTGTCCTCAGTCTATCTTATCACGAGGCCCATAAATATCTTACTCGGATTAAATAAGGGACAAATTCCTTCTCAATCACTCACATTCCTCACATAACTTATTTCATATCCAACAACAATCTATTTTATCATCCTGTTAAAGATACTATTAGAATGTGTCAAAATACAAAATATTTATGTAGAAATCTATGGTGATTTTAAGGTCAAAGGACTAAAATAATATTATTGTCATGAGAATTACTTATGATAATTATTTATATAGTATTCTAATAATGGTTCAATCCGGTACATCATTTCTCAAACAAATACCTATGAGTTGACTTAATATCTCATATTCATGATTAGTAAAACATAATCATCAGTCAACACCATACTAGCCTTAATTCATTATTATGACTAGGGATAATTTGAATAAAACTCATATTTAATCTAAGGGTTTTACTATCAAGTCACATACTTGATGACCATGGGAATAATTTACTATTTAAGTAATTATCATAACATAAAATGATAATGAAAATGCCTCTTTATTAATAAAATAATAAAGTCAAAACATACTCATACATGATTGACCTATTGCATATCACTAACAGTATGGAGTCTGATGTATGCTCAAGTTTGTACGCATCTGGACATTGCACATTACTAGGATACTTGACATATATTTAAGCAATCTAAGAGTAGACCATTGGAAAGCAATCAAACGGGTTTTGTGGTACTTACAGAGAACAAAGGACTACATGCTCACATATTGGAGGTCATATCAGTTTGAGATCATTAGGTATGCTGACTCCGATTTTGTTGGATACCAAGATAATATGAATTCTACATTAGGCTATATCTATCTGCTAGCTGAAAGAGTGCTAAACAGTCTTTTATAGCCTCTTTTACTAAGGCACCAGAATTGATAGCGTGTTATAAGGTATTCAATCATAGAACATGGCTGCAGAATTTTATCACAGGACTGTGCATAGTAGACAGTATTGAAAGGCCACTTAAGTTATTTTGTGATAATAAGTCAGTAATTTCATATTCTAACAATAGGAACTCGATAAAGTCAAAGCATATGGACATCAAGTTTCTTATTGTTAAAGAAAGAGTTCAGAGTGGACAATTGTCTATAAAGCACATCAGTACAAAATCCATGATTGCGGATCCACTTACTAAGGGAGTGACACTTAAAAATATTTCATGAGCACACTACTTGTATGGGTATCATGTCATTTAAGGATATTCAGTTTTAGTGGGAGTTTGTAATTTTATATGCTTTTATGATACATACATTTTTCAATATTTCGGTTTAAGGATTTCAGTTCTTTTCTACAGAAATAAAGTTTTTGGCGTAGTCACACTCTGATTTTAGTTTAGTTTGATCTCACTAAAGTTTAAGGTGGACCGGTTGGAAATAGGCATGTTAAGATCACATTGCATGAAATTTTCATGCTACACATCCACATCATGATGCATGTCATTCAGTTATATCGACGTACGTGACCATTGATAAGTTGAGTTACGATAAATGTAACAAAGGCTGCTTTGATCCTATATTGGTATGATTTATGGACAGGATTGATTATAGATACGTTTCAGTAATGACATTAAAGTTGAGCTTATACGGTTATTTTTGCAATGCATAATTATAAGGTTACACATATAGCCCAAGTGGGAGATTGTTGGATCCTTAATCCAACATTGGGCTTATATGTGAATGATTATGCATTACGAACTGTCATATAAAGTGAGTCCAATTAAAAGTGATCATTCATATTTGGATAATTTGGGCTTTAATGTATCTAAAGGGTATGGGGCCTTTAATGTGTAGAGACTAGTGGGTAATTTATATTTCAATGATGGGTTAAAATAGAAATACCAAAAGATAATAGGAAAGTTATCTATATATAGGTGGTCATGATCTCTAGGTCATACATATTATTATTATCCTGCTTCTTTCTAAATCCCATCATTAGAGAGAATACAGAGAGAAAATCTAAAGGCATTCTCTTGGAAAACATACGGACCTAGAAGGCCAACCGCACATCTCTAAGATGATTAATTTATGGATTCAGGTATGCTTTCGCTTCTGCTATTATGACTTCTATTAATTTAACATGAGATTGGGTTCTAATGTTTTAATCTAATCTAGGATTTTTCCAACAATTTATAGATGAGCAATAACAGCCTCTTCCATTTTCTTTAGCCATGTTAAGCACTATGACATCCACTTTCCTTTACTTCACCTAATGTTTCTCTTTTGTTGGTAATGGTTCTTAACTGCATCTTTTGCTTTCTCTATTTTTCCACGTGATGGTACCACTTCATAATTTTTTCGGCATTTTGTTTACCATGGATCGACTTCAAACAACCATTGGAACTTCATCGTTGTTGGGCCAAGCTTGTAGATGGATTGGGTGTGCCGAAATCATCCTTGAACTAATGGGTTATTTTTCTTTAATAGGACGAATTCTCATTCATGGGCTAGATGGCCCTTTTGTACAATTTGGGGCCAGCAATTTGACTTGATATGTTTGTAAGCTTAATAGAGTATAATCAAGCTTCTACATATTTATCATTTTACCCCTTTATTTTAATATAATTACAAAAATATCTTAAAGAACTAAGTTCAGCACTTGAGCTCGAATATTTTAAAATTTAAAATTTATATCATTAATCGAGCATATGAATTATTTAATCAAATTGAACTCGAATGTTAAAAAGAAAAACTTGTTCAAGTTCGAGTTTGAAGTTTGAGAATTGAATCGAGTCAAATTTGATAATATATTGCGAGCGGCTCGGTGTTACGTTTGATAAAAGCTCGTTCGAGCTCATATACTGAAGCTCGTTGAATAAACGAGCAGAGCTCAAACTATATAAAATTCGACTCATGAAGCTCGCGAACAAATTCGAATAAAAGCTCGCGAGCTGGCTCGTAATTTTAATATTTAGTACTTTAAGTTTAGATATATAATATATAAATTCTTATTGTAAAAAAATATTTTAAAAAATATATTATTAGAATAAAATCATAATTTTTGTTAAATATATTATAATTTATTTAATAAATAATTTATTTTAAATTTTTGAATGTATAATTTTAATTTATAGTTTGTATTTTTACAATTTTTTTTAGGTTTATTTAAGCTCGCAAACAGCTAGCGAATTCGACTCGTTTATAAACGAATCAAATTTAAAATAGTCAAAATTAAGCTCGATTCGATATGGTTGTACCCCTAGTATCAACTTGACTTGGGTCAATACTAAGTATAATTTAAATTTAAAATATTGTTAAAGCGACAATTACAAATTCTTCAGGTTCAATTTTCTTTCTTACATTAACTAATATGGCCAAAAAAAAAATCTTTCTTACATTAACTAATGTCATTAATATACTAGTTCTGTGACTTTTTAACGACTACCAACACTATGTATATTATTTAAAAAAAAATAAAAGTGAAAGTGGGGCCATGTGATAAGTGATGCATATGTGGGAGCCATTAAATATTGAGCCAGAGTGGCAATAGAATATGATTTTTATCCTCGTTTAATGTAGAATTTGTCCATTTGTGACAGTTATGGTTACTGTATTATAATTGTTAGGCTAAATAAAATAAAATAATAAAGGGACCTTATCTATCAAAATCAAAAGGGAGGGTCCAATGTAATGCGTACCTTAGAATAATAGAATAGGGGGACCAAAAATTGGGTCATGGTCCAGTCCATCTAAATTATAAATTTCCCGTACTAAGTTGGGGTAGAGAATGACTTCTTCAAGATTCAAAGCCTGCCATTCTAAAAGGTTAAATCATCAATACCCGTTGTACCTTTTCCTTACAGTGTACATCTAGCTATTTTACCTTTGCATTATTGATTTGTTACCCATGCTTGGGGAAAAGCCGACGGATTAAGAAAATCGGTGAAAGAAAAAAATGTTTGAAAAAGTAAAAAAAAAAAAAAAAAAAAAGAGTATAGAGGTAAAAAATTTAAAAATTATACCATTTCTTATTTATTACATTTATATTATAATTTTGATAACTACTATTTTTATAATAAAAGAAGAGAGACAATAATTAAATCTTTAATCCATAAATATTTTAAAAAAAATTATATCAAAAGACTATTTAACTTTCGGCAATAGATATTAGTTACATATAATATTTAAAATTAATGTAAATTATTTATATTATTATTATTGTTATTTTTGCACAATAAAATATATATATTATTAATTCATAAAGGACATTATAAAGAGAGAGAACAAGATTTTTAAAATAAAAATAATAATACATTACAAGATGCCATAGAAAATCTTGCTCTAAATAGATATATTAAGAAAAAAAAAGTAAACAATAATAACATAAAATATATAAATAGCTATAATAATTTTGGTATATCAGTGCCGCATCAAGAGCATTTGCAGGTTGATAAAAAAGAAGACCTAAACCTGATATAAAATTACAAGTACGGTAAAACTTATTTTACGAAGAAAATTTTAAAACTGAGGTAGACCATATTAAGAAATTCTACAAAAAACATGATGTCTTCTTCTTCAACATAAATCCATAAATAAATTTTTTCTCTTGAACTCATAAAGATCTCATTGAGACACCGTAAAATTATCTTAACAGATGAATAAAAGAGGAATTTAACTCTAAATCTAACCAAACTACTTTATTTCGACTGAAAATAAGGAAAGAGATTCTATTGATATTATTATTATGCATTAAGAGGTAGCCAGCAAGCATGGTGTACTCCAAGATTAGGGAAGTCAAACACCAATCGAGACGAGAATAGATAAAAACACAAACATGTGTATATGTTTTTATATATATATATATATGTATATATATGAAACCCATTTGTATTCTTTTAACCTAAACTTCAGAAGTCTTTTATGTTTTTTTTTTTCAATTTGTTTTTCTCGAGAAAAGAAGGGGAGATTCACTGAACGAGGCCTGAGAGTAGATATGCAAAAACAGCCAATGAAAGATTGATTGAGGGAAAAAAAAAGATTTTTGGATTGAGGAGAAAAAGGATACTGCAATTACTTTGCGATAAGTGTACATTTTCTGAATGAAAACAGTACAGCATATTAACATGCTTAGATGCTGTGTGCGTCGGATTGATTTAAACGTCTTTTCTTCTTTCGCCGCATTTATAACAGTGGTGATGAAAGATACTAGGAGCAGCTGCTGGGTTAACCGAACCTATCCGATTTGCAATATTTTTATATCAAAACTGATGGAGTCTTTTCTTTAATTATATAAAATAATAAAAATATGTGATGATAGGGTTGGTGTGGTGGCTAGCTATGCTTCTTCACACTCACAACTCACAAGAATAGTCAGTCATGACCCAAATCTCTATAATAATAAGCTATGTATTATATAATATAATCAACTGTGTATGTGCAGTGTGGACCATACGTATTTTCTTTTCATAATCTTTCTTCCATATCCATCGTCCTCTTTTGGGAAAAAGAATCGCAATCATTCTGGCTACTTAACTTTATAGAAAATTGACCTATTTCTTTCTGTGTTAAATTATTATTTGTTTCATATATTTTAATTTAATATAATATTTTAATTTTAATATTTAAAAAATTAATTTATTTTTAATATTTATAAATTTATATATTATTTCATCTCTAAAAATTAACAAGTGTTAATTGCTATAAATATAAAAAATAATAAATATTTTTTAAATATTAAAAATAAAATAATATATTAGATAAAAATATTGAGAATAAATGACAATTTACCATGCTTTCTTTTTTTTTTCAACCTTTCTTTTCCCCAATTGTTTTCTTGACCATTCTATAGCTTCTCCTTTTGCAGACTGTTTTGTCTGCTTTGTGTGCTTGCAATTTGTTCTTACATAGAACAAGGATACTAGATTTGTTCGCGTTTCACTTTTTTTCTGATTTTTTTAAGCCCCATATGTTAAATTGATTTTGATAATTGGCTCAAATTCAATCGTTGGATTTGAATTTTAAGAGATGAATCTCGACAAATTAAGGCTTCAAGTCTTCATATATAGGATGGAAATTGATCTAATCATACACTGCACTACGCGAAATTTTTTTTAGTGTTTTATACGTAATAGTTTGATGTGTAATATAAAAATATTTTTTTTCATTTTTATCATCAAGTGTAAATAAGAATCTCTAGCGTCATAT
Organism: Mallotus repandus; assembly: GCA_949671775.1. Classification (NCBI taxonomy): domain Eukaryota; kingdom Viridiplantae; phylum Streptophyta; class Magnoliopsida; order Malpighiales; family Euphorbiaceae; genus Mallotus; species Mallotus repandus. The sequence goes on along the minus strand of CATIWM010098663.1, from coordinate 8,195 downwards.
TTTTTTTTATGAATTATCGGTATTCTAAATTAATTAAATTATGATTAATTTGATTCAATTAAAATAAAATTATAAGGGTGACAGAAATCTTTCAGTAACAAATCTAACACAATTATATACATTACAACTCAAATTTAAGTTGTCGTTTAAATAAGAACAACCCCTATCTTTTCAAAAAAAAAAAAACCTTGTCAGCTATTTTAACAGTTATTGGTAAATACCATGTTAGTATTTGTTGAAAAATATAAGCCTTTTCTTTTATTATTTTTATCATCATTTAATTTAGGATTACCTTTTAATTTTCATAATATTTCTTTTAGTGGAAAAATGTTTTATTTACTAATTTTATTTTTTATGTTGTTTTTATGAAATTGAGATTAAATTTATCTTTAAATGAAATTAAAGCAAGTTTATGTATACATAATTATAGTAAAAAATTGTACATTTTAGAAAAAATAAAAGTCCTGGTATTGGAGATTTTCATCATCAAATGAGAGAATCATATAAATGATTAGTAAACTCTAAATTTATGACCGGATGAACATATATATGGATATAACTCGCTCAAACATGATATATCCTTTAATAAAATTATGACAATTTTATAAATGAGTACTAATTTATATAACTCTAACACATATATTTCACAACTAATATGACATTTCAAAAGTTTATCCATTTTTTTTGTTTTTTTGAGACATCACACCGCATCATACTTTGAATGCATTTTTTTTGAATTATAGTACAAAAAACACACACATTATTAGGAGCATAACATACTCTTTCATAAAATCATGATAAATTTATTATATAATTTAAATACACACATTTTATAACCAATATGAGAGACAAATCTAATTATTCGGAAAAAATCATATATGATCAACCATTTAAAGGTCACTCTTCCCCACCGTTGAAGCATTTTAATGTACACATGATTGTTTTCTCCTACTGATTAGATCCTATAACACTAACACATAAGAGGAAGGAAAGAAAGAACAAGATTTATTAATTAGTGTCCGAGTCTTATCATCCGACATGAGCAGTATTCTAAAATCTATAATGTCGATTTGCTGTTAACATATATATATATATATATATATGTGTGTTATGGCAAACATTTTTGAAGAGTCAAGTCGGTAGAAATGTTAGATTTCATCTTTGACCTGCAGTGTGCAAATATATGAGAACGTTCACATTGCAAATTGGTAGTACTATATAGGTACAAGAACATATGTAGCTGCACAGTTAAATGTACTGAATGTAGGCACAACGGTTCGGCCGCTGGTCTATTCTTTCAAATTCTTGAAACCTAAGACTAGTTCTACTGTTATAAATCATTAATTCACAAATTCAGCTGCCGCCAATGAAGCAGTTGAAGACATTGGTTTTCTCAACTCGAGAGCCCAGTCGGTCACCAGAACCCTCCAACCTTGGACGCACGTCGGCTTAATGTATGTAAGATGAAATGACAAGAAGTCAATAATTACCATAATTATAGTTTGGTTTGAATGACGTCATTTCTGCTTTCTATATACAATGTTAATACTTATTTTGCATCAGCTTAATGTCGGTAATTCCTAACTCAGGCAGTCGAATTGAATATTGCATACATTTCAGCCATTTAACTTGAAGGTTGATCAAGACTAATTAAGCCCACCATGTTTACACCTACTTTATTTTTTGGTTGGTTTTTATGTTCATCTTTCAACAAAAAGTAGTACATTTGTCATCAAAACTTCGCCACAAATCTCGTTGCCGACTTCCTTACAGCACTTCATATATATTATTTTTAGTTTCTTTTCGTTGAATCTGCAAGAGCAGGATATATTTTTTTACCCTTTTTCTTTGGCTTTCTTTTACAGACATCTGGCTAACAAACAAACTTCTTCTTAAATATCTGCACTTCTTTCAATAAAGTATATAGCTCAATCAACTTGTGCAATTTGCCCAATCTGTTTTTCCTGCTATTCATCTACCTATGCAAATAAAATTCAGATTTTGCCTCTTAAACTTTTCAAATTGCAGATGCACAGCTACCATGAACGGCCAAAAAAATGAATTTGATGATCATTACATATGGGCAACAAGTGAAGATTTGCCGATACACTGCTGGTCCAGTAGCTCAATCTTACATGGTGTCGATCTCATAGTGCAGGAGCCCAGCAAATTGTTTAAATTGGACAAATCTTATTTCCTTCAAACCGGCAATTAAATTTCAATCCAAATTAGCTTGTAAAGGTAGTTCAGATGGTAATTAGAACATTTATAAGGAAAATTCATGCTCATCTTATCTATCTATCCAAACTAGGGTTAACTCTTATTTGCTGAACTATGAGCCTGGGGACACAGATTTCGAAATTCGGGAACGAACAGTAAGTAGTATGCAACAAAGTCATTAATATCTGAAACGCAAAAGAAGTAATGAATTTACTCAAAAACTACCCAATATTGTTGGAATTTTTTTTTAAAAAAAAATAGCTGCTAATTCTTTGAGATAACACAATCTGTTGATGTATATAGTAATATATAATCAGCTGAAAACATGAGGAGCATGCATCTATTCTGGAATTCCAAGAGCTGACAATATTTAATAAGTTCAAAACGTTTCAGTTAAAAATATTGCAAGGGCATGGGCACTGATTCACCATTCCAGCTGTTAGGGCAAAGTGAGTTAACTAGTCATTGCCTGATGAACTTTGCAATGCCAGAGTTCGCAGGTACTCCATATGGAGCCCACAGGACGAAGTGAAGTTCACAAGGCCGTAATATGCAGCAGAAACATAGCATTCTGTTCAAAAATATCTTTGGCTGAGAGTCTCTCCACTTGCTAATATGTCTCCTCCTTGATGAAAATTTTCATTTTAGTTTGTTGAATACGCTCCAAACCGAAAACCAAAATCTGAAACTTGAACAAAAGAAAGAGGGCAAAGACGCTGCGGCAGTAAAGTTAAAGAAAATTCTTACCATCTTCTGCAAAAACCTTTAAGATGGACTTGTATATATTCATCGTACGACTGAGCGATTGGAGACAATCAAGAACCAAGACCAGTAACATCTGCTTCGCAAACCTAGCAAACACTATAGGATACTATAATTAAAGGAAAAGCAAAAAAGATTTCATAAAAATATTGTTGTCGAACTCAACCTGCTAATGTTGCATGTAAGTTTCGTTCTTGGTAATTATTTTACTTAATTTGGCAGATAATGATAATTTGATGAAACCCCAGAAAACATCAAATGATAATTTGATGAACCCCCCAGAAAACATCAACATTTGTTTACAACTATTTGCGCCATTGTCTTGTTTTATAGAATGCTCATCATGTCATGTGATTAAAAAGCTAAATAGTTAACAACAATATTGTCCAACCAAGAACAAAGGAAAAAAGCTAAAATGCCATTTCAAGTGAAAAAGGATAGATAGTTTTGATGTAACAATAGAGTGGTGGCTCAGCCTCAATTAGTCATAGCCATGTTCAATAAAGTTGTACCCAGTCTTGAATTGTAAAAAAACTCAAGGGGGAAAACAAGTTAGGAACAATTGTGGGGATGAGAGGTTATCCGTACTATAAAATATAAAACCGATTCTTCATCCATGATCAGGAACGGACTCAAGAAACAAACATGAAAGAGACCTGCTCCTCACATGTAAAATATACAACCTAGCTAAAATCAACTTATGTAGCCAACCAAATCATCCGCAAGCTACCCTTATCCTATGCGCTGCAGATAGCAACAAAGCACATTAAGAACCCAGGAGTTCAAATCAAGTATTGTAAAAAAGACACCACACTTTACCACAACAATCACTCCTCATTTATCAATTTGTTCATTTTAATTGTAAGACCATAATCCTTCTGCATCTGAATTACCGGGCGAATCATCAGATGATGGCGTGTTTATTCTTGGTGGACTCATCATCATTGCTCCTGCCATATCCACTAGCAAATTTGGCAAGTTTATAAAAGCTTCGTCATCAACAAATTGTTGGCTAGTACTAGTACTAGCACTGGCACTGGCACTATTAGAGGATGGCGTCTTCTCCTGCGTTTCATTTCGACCCGTATCCGGATTTGACCCGGGCTGCCTAGCAGCCGCTGCACTAGCAGCCGCTGCACTAGCAGCTGCAGCTCTTATATCAGTAGCAGAAGTTGATGTTGGTACTGGGTAGGAAAAAATGGACTCGGGAAAGTTAAGCGGCGTATCTGGGCCTTTAAGGGCAAGAGCTGCGACGTCATACGCGGCAGCTGCCATTTCAGGAGTAGTATAAGTACCTAACCAAATACGCGTAGTTTTACGTGGCTCCCGGATCTCAGACACCCATTTCCCACTCCGGCACCGAATCCCCCTATATACAGGATGCCTTCCGCTCTGAGCCGAGGAGCCACCGGGTGATCGGGCCGTTCTAGGGGATGAAGTGGAGCGAGGAGATTGTTCTTCTGGATGAAGAAGAAGTGGGTCAGGAAGCTGTATAGATGATGGGTTGGGGTTGAGAGGTGGCTGCTCTATAGGTGGTGGTGGCTCTTCTTGAGGCGGCACAATATAGGCGTTGGGATTGGCCATTTAAATAATAATAATAATAATAATAAAGGCGACTACTATATATATATATATATATATATAATATATATATATAATATATATATATAAATATAATAAATGGTTAGTTTTTGTAATAAAAATTTAACATATGATAATAAGATGGATCTTGAATTTGATTTTAATGGAAATAAGAGAGTGTATGGAGTGGAGGTTTATAAGGAGGCAGAGCTTAGCATGTAAAGTTGCAGACTTGCAGCCCTGCCCAGCAGAGGCTAAAGCGTGGGGACTTCGCGGTCGCGGACCTTTTCTTTTCTTAATGTCATGTGGTTTGTAATATAATAAATATATTTTTATAAGTGTAATGGTTGATGTGATTTGAGGTTACAGTACACACACGTATTACTAGCACTTTCTTTTTTTTTTTTTTTTTTTTTTTTTGTGCGTGTTGATGATATAAATAGACATATAGAGAGAGTACACTTAGTGTAATATGAGCTTAGCTGTAACTTATCTGGGTTTTGCTTTGAAGTGGCTTCTGTTTGTTGAATTATTCTTTTTCAATCATTTTTTTTAATTTGATGATTTCAACATGTTGCTGGGCAATGGTCATATGCTTGTTTTTTTTTTCCACTTTTTTATGTAAATGTAGAAGAAGGTCATTCTTACCACTCTCTCTAGTACTGTTTTATTTTTAATTTTATTGGTCCATCAGTATTACTCACTGTCACTGGTCCTCTACATGTGCATATCCAACATATACAAACATTTTTTTATTAGCCGGCTATTTCTACCGGTCCATTTAAAATACTGCAAAATCCAAGCTCAATTTTAAATTTTAAATTTTAAGCTCGATTTTTTTTAATAAGAGTCATGTGATAGATTGTATAATATGGATAATTTATTACTTTTAAATCGGTGTTGATAAAAATAAAATCCTATATTTTATAATATTTTTTTTAAAAAATTATTATTTAATTATTTTTTTATTGTCAAAATTTGAGTTCGTTTTGAATAAACGTTTTCATTATATGCTGCTATAAAAGCTTTCAAATTCACATCTTTTTGTTTGGTCAGCCTTTATTCATTTTCTCTCTTTAGTTGGAAATTCAGACCAATAATTCAGAGAATTAAGAGTTTTGGAAGTCTTAAACTCAATTCACCACAGTAATTGTATAAAATTATAAATTTTTATAATGTATAAATTTGATTATATTCCTGATGATATTAAGTGCTTTGTAGACTCTGACCTTTAAGGTCTTGTTGCTTAATGTCAGCTGGGTTTGCCTCTTTCGATTAAAAAAAATAAAATTTGATTATATTCTTTTAAGTTTGTAAATTTGTCAAATCAAATAAAATGTAGTTTGAATATAATTTGTCAGCCAACTAGCCAACTTGAGCATGTCAAATTTGCTTTCAACTCAATTATTATCAAGTTAATTTTGAATTTTTTACTAGTATTTTGCAAGTCCCATCACCCATGTTACATGCTTAATTTTTATTATTTCCAATATTTAATATATAAATAAATATTTGGTCAAAAAAAAAAAAAATATATATATATATATAAATGTAATATGTATTCAATGTAGTGTATTTTTGTTATTAAGTACAAAGTAATTAATGTTAAAAAAGTATGTAATATGTATTCAATGTAGTGTATTTTTGTTATTAAGTATAAAGTAATTAATGTTAAAAAAGTATAAAGTAATTTATATATATATATTTAATAATTGGGTGCCACAGTGGATAAGTAGGCCAAATTAATCATATAATAATATCTTCTTTTGCTTGTTGATCTTCAAGGGTTTTCAATGACTACAAATATAATTCGGTCCCCATTAAATGGGTATCTTGAAGAGCGTGAAATCAAAATGTTTTGGTGCCCGTTATGAATGCCATGAAAAAGTAGGAGACTCTATTCCAATATAATACAGTATATTAGTATATACATTACATATGTATATCTATAAAAATAAATTAAAATTATTAAATTAATTTTATTTAATTATAATTATTATATATTTTTATTATCAATAATAAAAATATATAATAATTATAATTAACTGAGAATTAACTTAGAAGTTTTTAATATACATATATATATATATCAAAGGAGAACTCTAATAGGCTAAAAGAAATTTAAAAAAATATTCTATATTAATAATTCAAATGATAAAAGTTATAAATATATTGAAAAGTATAGGGATCAAACTTTCACCCTTCTTTTTTTTTAGGAATTAATTGATTTATTAAAGAAAAATTAGAAAATAGAGGGATCAAATTGGAAATTAAATGATTGATTAAAATAATAGAATAGCAGGGAGCCCATCCTGGCATTAAGATAATACTGTTTTCTAAAGCAAAATCAATTGAGTGGTTGACCCAATTTGGTCCCTTTTGTATTACAAACAGCATTCATTGGTGGTCATTGATTCTTCAAATCTTTTCTTAATCGAGCCACAGATTCTAATAGTTCTTAAAAAAAAAAAAAGGGTTTACTTCGTTCTACCGTAAATTTAATTAGGTTAGAGAGATAAAGACAGTGCAACAAGGGACACAATATTGTCTCAAAAAGTGGAGGCAAATTTTGAAGGTAAAGGAAATTTGTAGGTCCAAATAATGTTGTGTTCTTAGTAAAATACCATAATTTCACCCTATTTTTTCATTTTATTTATTTTACCATTTCTAATATGCGTATATATGTTTTTTCAACCTTCTCAATGAAAGTCATTTTTTTCTTCTTATTAAAAATTTTTTTAAAAATAAACTTATAATTTTTAATTTAAATATTACTATTTAACCTAATATTTTTGCTTTAACCTTTTATATCCGCTCAATACTAATGCATCATTCGATATTGATTCCAGAAAAGTAGAACTAGCTATTGGCAAATATTTTATTAAATCAATGCAATCAACTGGCATGAATTATTCTGATTTAAGTGAGGTTTTACATACTTTATACTAAATTTATTGTATTTATAATATTTTATCTCCAACTCATAATATTAATTTACACAAGAAAAGAAAAATTCTCAACATATTCTTTTATATCATTTATTATTTATTATTTTCTTACTTTTTATTATCTTTATAAATTACACTAATATTTTTTATTTTTTACATATTCATCCAAATTATTTGTTTTTAATAGTCATTTATAAATATTATATAATTAAATATTATATTTATTTTAATGATAGTTTAGTTTAATAATTAATTATCTTAATTCAAATTTTATATATTTGGAACCAAAATTAGTTTAAAAATAATAGTCTAATAAATATTAACTATCATTTATTATTATAATATAAAATATCACAATTTATTTTATTAAAACACATAAAACCTTCCAATTACATAAAATAAACATTACAATACATTCAATTACGTTGAATTGCTAAATTCCTCCCACAAATGTTCTATCAATGCATTACGAAGTACAATATGAGCTTTTTTGTCCTTAATTTATTTATGTCGAGCAATAAATTGTTGAAATCGAATGTTTTGATTCACTACCATTTCAACTGTTGGTGCTGGTGATTCTGAGGCTTCTTCAATTGTGGCATTAAGATCACGTTCATCTTCAATTATCATGTTATGCATGATAATGCATGTAGTCATTATATCATGTAGCACATTTTTTCTCCA